>CM054058.1:515642589-515848754 GCA_028641055.1 Alopecurus myosuroides | reverse complement strand
CGAAGAGTTGCATGTTGTTCAGGAAAGAGCATGAGAAGACAAAGTACTGTGTCAAATGCGGGGCCTCTAGGTTTCTGGAGGTGGACTCCGGTAATGGTCAGATGGATCCAAAGGCTTTTTATGACCGAGGAATCTGCGAAACAGATGAGATGGCCGTCAGACGGGAAGAGGTACCGTCCTCATAAGATGATACATCCGTCTGATGGTGAAGCATGGAAGGACTTCGTTGGCAAACATAAGAAGAAAGCGGGTGACCCCAGGAGTGTAGCCGTTGCGTTTATCAACCGATGGTTTCAACCCATATGGTATGACGTCTGCCTCATACAGTTGTTGGCCGATGTTTGTTATCCCGATGAACCTCCCCCCCGGCGTGTGCATGCAACGGCAGAACATGTTCCTGTCGCTGATAATTCCAGGGCCTGAGTATCCAGGGAAGAATATGTCCGTGTTCATGGAGCCGCTGGTAGATGATCTCCTCATTGCTTGGAACACCGGGGTACGGACATATGTATGTTTGGTACTTCACTTCCCTGCATGACCTTCCGGCTCGCGCGATATTCTGCGGCTGGTGCACTCATGGGAAGTGGCCTTGTCCGGTGTGCTACCAGGCTGTGACTTTCCTTTGGCTCAAAAAGGGTGGAAAATACTCATGCTTTGACCAACATCGTCAGTTCCTTCGTCTTGGTCACAAATACCGGCGAAATAAAAAGAAGTGGACGAAAGATGTAGCTGTCGATGCTCCACGACCAACTTTGATGACCGGTGTAGACGTGAAGGCTCAGCTAGAAAGTCTGGAGCTCAATGCCGAGGGGACTGGCTTTCTGGGATATGGAGAGTGGCACCAGTGGACTCACATCTCATGCCTGTGGAAGCTCCCTTACATGCAGGATCTTCTTCTTCCACATAACATTGATGTCATGCACACGGAAAAAAATATCGCCGAGGCCCTTTGGGCAACACTTATGGATCTTGAGAAGACGAAGGATAACGTTAAGGCAAGAGTCGATCAAGAGGAGCTATGTGACAGGAAACATTTAAACATGAAGCCTCCCACCAAAACCAAAAAAACCTGGACGAAGCCACCGGCCCCTTTCGGCCTGACTAGGGCCCAAAGGAAAGAAGTTCTCCAGTGGATCTTGGAATGTCTCTTCTTCCCTGATGGGTACGCAGCTAATATAATGAGGGGAGTGAATCTTGCAGGGCTTCGGATAACAGGGCTCAAGAGTCATGACTACCACGTATGGATTGAGCGGATCATGCCTGTCATGATTCGAGGATACGTTGATGAGGAAATTTGGCTAGTGCTAGCCAAGTTGAGTTTTTTCTTTCGCCAGCTTTGTGCCAAGGAATTAGACCGAGCTGTGGTTGCTAAGTTGGAGGAACAGGTTGCCGGCTTACTGGTGGACCTAGAGGCGATCTTTCCCCCCGGCTTCTTTAATCCGATGCAACACTTGCTCTTGCATCTCGCTGAAGAGGCACGATTGGGTGGCCCTGTGCAGTACCGCTGGATGTTTTAAACCGAGAGAGAGCAGAAGAAACTTAGAGAGAAAAGCACGAACAAATGTCGCATCGAAGCATCCATATGTGAGGCAACCCTCAACGAGGAGGTGGCAAACTTTACGACAAAGTACTATCATGAAAGTCTTCCCACTCGTCATAATCCAGTTTCTCGGTACAATAATGACCCCAACTCCGCGGATGCACCCGAGCTTAGCATACTTGCAGGGCTTGGTGGCAGATCAAGTGGCGCGAAGCAAGAGCAAGTAGACTCACATGAACAATGGACGGCTATTCTCTCGTGTGTCCTGAAGAACACGGCGGAAGTAAAGCCCTACATTGAGTAAGTGCTCAACACCTTCTTTTCACAAGCTTTCATTCCCATAGTTTGTGTCTAACTCCGATTTTTGTCATTCCGCACCTAGGTTATTTGAGAAAGAAACCTGGAAACATCATTCCCGAGAACCTACCTACGACGAGAAGACTACTATTTTTAAGAAGGGTGGCAAAGGAGGCGGCGGTTTCATTAGTTGGTTCGCCACAAAAGTAACACTCTATCTTACATGGTTTCTAGTGAGACATATTTTACGCCGATCTTAGCTTTAAGTAACACTCCTATTGACCTTGTAGGCTTTAACCGACAAGGAAATGAGTCCCGAGTTGCGGCAACTTGCCCGCGGGTTCACCTACTCCCTCAAGACATTCACATCTTACGATGTGAATGGGTATCGCTTCCATACCCGTTCTTACGATGAGAAACGGCCGAACCGGAAGACAAATAATTTCGGGGTCTTCACGAATGCCGGTGGTGATTACTTCGGCATCGTCGAGGGAATTTATGAGCTCGATTTCCATTTCGGCAAGAAGAACCCGGTTGTATTCAAATGCCATTGGTTCGATCCAACTAGAGTGAGACGAAATCCTGAAATTGGATTGATCGAAATTGAACGAGCATCTGTCTATGGGGGAGATGATGTCTACATCATTGCACAACATGCCACCCAAGTATTCTATCTCCCCTACCCATGCAAAACTATGAAACGTCTCCAGGGGTGGGATGTGGTGATCACGGTGCCACCGCGTAATAGACCACCTCCTCCAAACGATGAAGATTACCACCAGCGCATAAACCCCATCACCTATGAGGGAGAGTTCTATCAAGAGGACGCCGATGGGCTCACCGGCCGGTTCAGCATCGACTTGCCTACAATTGACGAAATGGTAGAAGACGACGGTGATGATGGCATGGGCGCCGAGAGTGAGCAAGACGACGATCCAGCTGTTCTTAACTCTAAGGACGTGGAACTACTTGAACGTCTCCACATACCCGATGTTGAGGAGCCGAGCGGTCCACCATCGAACTACATGGAAGAGTGGTGGTACACCCGTGATAGCGACGACGATGATGATCCCGGTCCAAGTTATGATCCCAAGGATGTAGACAATGGGTTCTGAACCATTTGTGTTCCAACTATGTAACCGTCAATGTATAATTAGCATTTAGTTTTCACTATTTGTGTGTCACTTCGAAACTTATAGCTTGTAATATTTTTCTATTCCGAACTTCTTATTGCTATTACATTACTTGCGCTTAAAATCCTGACGTTTGTCATGGTTCTTAGAGTCTCCAAGCACTTACGATTTTGTGCTCAAAATCTCCTCCCATATGAGCTTGAAGAATCTGATCTTGCTCACATCCATGTGCTCCCAGTAGTAGTGCTCTTGCCACTCCCTACGCTGTTATTTTGGTCACCAAAATATCGGTGCAGGGAGTGGCAAGAGCACTACTTCTGTGAGCACATGGCCGTGAACAAGATCAGGTTCTTCAAGCTCATGGGAGGAGATTTTCAGCAGAAAATCGTGCACATGACAAATGTCAGGATTTATTTTTCTATTCCGAACTTCTTATTGCTATTACATTACTTGCGCTTAAAATCCTGACGTTTGTCATGGTTCTTAGAGTCTCCAAGCACTTACGATTTTGTGCTCAAAATCTCCTCCCATATGAGCTGGAAGAATCTGATCTTGTTCACATCCATGTGCTCCCAGTAGTAGTGCTCTTGCCACTCCCTACGCTGTTATTTTGGTCACCAAAATATCGGTGCAGGGAGTGGCAAGAGCACTACTTCTGGGAGCACATGGCCGTGAACAAGATCAGGTTCTTCAAGCTCATGGGAGGAGATTTTTAGCAGAAAATTGTGCACATGACAAATGTCAGGATTTAAGTACAGAAAAGGTGAAATTGTGACACTTTACTATTTTAATTGCGCTTTAATTTATTTTTGCATGTACATAATATGCTTTGTATGAATTACTCTTTGTTTATTTAACTTTTTAACATTTGTTATCACCTGTACTAATCGGGTTCCCTCTTGTGTCATAACAGGTGAAACATGGCAGGTTCCAAGGCCCCCAAGGGGGTGAAGCGCACCGCCACCAAGAAGGCCCATGTGACGGGCTTGTACGCCAGATTTGAGGATGGCGCGCGCACACTGATAGGGCGACGACGGGTTGCGACGCCCGGCGCGGGCACGGAGGAGACCTCTAGCTCACGGAGAGCCCCGGCCCGTCGCCCAGGGGGGCGTGGTTCGCACCGGGCTGCTCGCTCACAGAGCCCCTTGCCCGAGGTTACTTCTTCTGACTCGGAGGAGGAGCAGGAGGATGAGGAGCAGCAGGAGGAGGAGGAGCACGAGCAGGAGGGGTCAGACGCCGAGGACGGGTCTGACCGGGACGAGGAGGAGGAGCAGCAGCCCTCGGACCCGGAGTCCGAGGAGGACGAGGACTTGTTCGCACACCCGCTCCCCCAGCTAGGGAAAGTGTGGCCCGCGGACAAGAAACCTTTTCTGCGCGGGCCCACGCGGCTACCTGAGCCGCCATACCCCCACCGGCACCACTTGGTCAGACCGGACGGCGACACGTAAGTGATTGTTAATCATTGTTGCTACATTTTTGCTATATTAATTTTTCATCAAAACATAACTAACTAGCTTGTTTTTCTTTTGTGCACGTGCAGGTCCTTTGCGTATGTGGGGCCCAGGCCACCACGGCCCATGAGCGGCATCCTTGGGCTTCTTTGCAAGAAGCATTTCCCAGGCTTGGTCACCCTGGATGGCAAGGAGGAGCCAGCTGCTTCCTGGAAGCACTACGAGCAGGTGCCCGATGTGGCGGACAAGTGGGGCCGGGTGTACGACCACTTAGGCACCCGGGTGATTACAGATTTCTGGGTTAGTATATTTTCCAATGCTAAATGGTTTTAGGGCAATATCTTTCGTGAAATATATATATATCGTGCTAATGTATTCAATTTCTGCAATGGTTGTAGGACTACTTCACCTGCGTCGAGGGGGAAGAGGGTAGGGCCACGGCTGTGCTGATCAAGATGGCCAAGAAGCTTATCCGTGACATGCACTACGAGGCGCGTGTGCTGTGCGTGGTTAAGTTCTACGCCAAATACTTGAACACCACGTTGTCCAAGAAGGACGCCCGACAGATTCACATGTCGGAGGTCCAATACTTGAAGGTAAGGACATAGTCTTTAAAGTTATTCGTATATGGCCGCCGGGTGGTCTCACGTGGCTCTAATTTTTTCAAACAGGTGGTGCCTCAGTGGCTGGCCAACAAGCTGCCTTGCTATAAGGTGATGGTCGCGAAGTGGGTGAGCGACGGGTACAAGGCGGAACACGCCGCGTGCCGGGCCCGACGTCTTCTGCTAGGCGAGGGACACCGTCAGGGCGGCCTCACCCTCACCGGCATCGTCCAGAGAGAGGTAAATAACCGTTTCAATGCAATGTTCTTTGTAACTTTATAGGTTTTTGCTAATATAATTCTGCTTTCAATTGTAGGCCGAGAAGGGCAATGAGATCACTCGCATGCAGGCCTTCCGTAGGACCCGGACCCCCAAGGTGCTAAAACCTGATGTACCGGCTGATCAGCAGTGGATCAACTCGCAAACCGGCAAGAAGTGGGACAAGTACGTCGAGAAGATGAAGGAGAAGCACGGCCCTGAGTGTGACCCCTTCACGGCGCCCTATGATCCACAGGTTGCTATGGTTGCGGGAGAGGGTCGAAGGAACGGCAGATTTGCCTTCGCCAATGGCGCCTTCGATACCACAGGTACACCCACACTCTCCCAGATCCGTGCGAGGTCGGTCAGCTCATCGCCCTCTATCGAGCGCCGCCCACGGCCAGGACTAGATGCCATCGCCGCTATGCAGGTACAATCATTCTTCAGCACCCGTATATCTTGTTTCCGTTGCGCAATTGTTGACATTAAACATCCCGTAGGATGAAGTTGATGAAAACAAGCGGATCGCGAGGAAGTCCCAAGAGAAGGTCCAAAGAATGGAGGAGCAGATGAGTAGCCAGCATGCATGGATGCAGGCAATGATGCAGGTATTATTTTCATCCCTTTTAGTTCCATTCATCATTATATGCGTGTAAACTCACCGGTCTATCTCTTTTCATCTTTGCAGATGGTCAGCGCTCTTCCACGGGATCCATCAGCTCCCCCTCTACCTCCTCTACCGCCGTTTAACCTGAACTTGGTAAGTTGGTTTGCAGCTTGTTAGCTGATTCATTTTTTCAGCTTAGTCGACTAATATGGATCTTTATAGGGAAATGCTTCATCATCGGGAACCCAGAACGACATGGACCAGGACGGCGATCGAGCTGGCGGCGACGAGTCGGCTCCGTAGACCTCGGTGCATAGTTGATTTGGATATCGTCGTTCTTGTGTGGCAACAAACATGAACTTGTCGACTTTTGAACTACTTAGGATGCTTCTACGATGATGCTTAAACATTTGTGACATGTGTTATATGCTTATGGAGATATTTGGTGTATTTGTGATTTGATGTTATGCCTTTTGGTGCAAACATGTGTTATATTGTTCCTATTTGGTGCAATTATGAGTGTTTTGATTGTTCTGATACTTCTATTGTGAAAGAAATAGATTTTGTAATCTGATTGCAGGGATTGAAGCAAATGCAGCAAGCTGCTGTCAAATTTGCAACGTCTTTGCCGAGTGTAACACTCGGCAAAGACCCAAATGGTCACTATGCCGAGTGTTACACTCGGCAAAGAGGTTGCCCAGGCGACCAAATGGCACCTGGGAGCAAGTCTTTGCCGAGTGGCCCCCAAAACACTCGGCAAAGTTTGCTCCCAGGTGCCATTTGGTCGCCTGGGCAACCTCTTTGCCGAGTGCGACACTCGGCACACTCCTGCTCGGCGTACACGGAGGGGACTATGCTGAGTGTCACGACACTCGGCGTAGACCTCACTCGGTGGTGTGAGCCAGCTCGGCGAAGCGACACTCGGCAAAGGAAACACTCGGCGTATAGTTTCTGGACTTTGCCGAGTGTCCTCGACACTCGGCGTACAGGCCACTCGGCTGAGGTCGACGTGCTCGGCGACATGACACTCGGCAAAGAGCCCACTCGGCGAACAGGGCCTGCCTCTTTGCCGAGTGTCTCGACACTCGGCGTACAGGACACGTGGCACCACCATGGACGCCTTGTGTCAGGCTCTTTGCCGAGTGTTACACTCGGCACAGCGTGACACGTGGCGCTACCGTGGACGCCTGGTCCCAGGATCTTTGCCGAGTGTTACACTCGGCAAAGTGTCGAGCACCGTTCCGTTATGGGACTAAGGAACGGAACCTGTCCCAGGATACTTTGTCGAGTGTACACCAAATATACTCGGCAAAAAGGTCGCCGAGCACCCCGTGGTCTGACACTCGGCGAAGTTTCGATTGCCGAGATAGACGACGCCGAGTGCTGTGTGCCGAGTGTGGCACTCGGCAAAGAGGTTGCCGAGTATTTTTCGCCCTTCGCCGAGTCTTTCTGATACACGGCGAAGTGCAGGAATCCAGTAGTATTGTATGTAGGCTGAACGTGATGAGTGACTAGTGTACTACTCGCTATTGCATTGAACTCAGTTCTTTGCTTCACAATTTTTGCAAATCTCTTGCTGATTTTCATGATCTCCTGAGCCATCTTGATTCGGTACAGGACAGATTTCGGTTTTTGTACATAACCAACTAGCCATAAAATGATTTTCACTAGCGATGTCCGCGTTGTCTCTGTCAGCCTCCAGCCGATATAGCAGGTCATCGAAATCATTCACAACTGCTTTCAACTGTTTGAGCCAATAAGGCGACGAACTAGTATCTGCTGTTCTAACCTCGACAGCTGATAGCCAGGCAGTGATATCTCCAAATATACCCTGGAGCTCGCACAGATCTTTGGTAACACCAAGAATGGATGCAAACTCGCTGGCTATCAGCGAAACTAGCTTGTTGGCTGCAGGCTTCATCACCGCAGACAGTAAAGCAACCTCCATTGGGGTCATCAGGACCGATCCTTCTTATACTCCAACTGCTGCAGATAATTTGTTTATTTTGCAATTAGTTAACTAGTTGTGTGAATCTACAAGAATATATGCATACCAGGTAGCTAATCCTCTGAAATTACATGAAGATTAAGCGAAAAGCTGAGAACCTGACCACAAACCGCTGCTGCAGATAAGGTTGAATCTTCAAGGAAGGAACCCAATGGGCTCGACGATATCTTCAGGGGAAGAAATAACACTTCCATACAAATGAAAATCCTACTTTGATGGTGCAAAACTTGTCGAAATTTCAGTGGATACGGAACCAAAAAAAAATAAAAAATCCGCCTTAAACTCTCTAGATCACAAAAACAATCAGAGAAAAAGAAGAAACCCTGTAAATTCAAGTACCTGTCGACAGTAAACTACCTTGTTGGCTGCAGGCTTCACCCCCGCCGACAATAAAAACAGTTGCAATTATTTGACTGGTTGTGTGAACCTGATACTTGGTAAATGGTAACACAGGAGCATATGCATACCAAGTAGTCAACCCTCTGATATTACTTGAAGATTCAGAGAAACTGGGACCAAACCTCAGCTGCGTTTGTTTAGGTGAACTTACAGGATCGATTCTTCAAGAGAAGGAAGGACCTCCTTCCATTTGCTATCTTCAGGAGAAGAAATCCTGCAAGGGGTGAATTCGGGTTGGAGTAACATTATTGCGATTGAAAGAGGTGCACGAGGTCAGGTCTCGCCCGCCCCAACCCTAGCCGCCGCCGCCGCCGGCCGGCCGGCCGCGCCGCCCCTCCTCCCCCTACCCCTTCCCCCTCCCCTCCTCCTCCCTCGCGCGGCCGCGCCGCCCCCGCGGCGGCCGGCTGCGGCCTGGGACCTCCCCCGCGCGGCCGTCTCCTCGTTCCTCCCCTTCCTCGCCGCCGCCAGAGGGCGCGCCCGGGCAAAGCCCGTCCGGCGCCGGCGGCGGCGGGGATCCCTCACCCTCTCGCGAGGTGATGCCGGGCGCGGGCCGGCATCTCCGTTCCGGGGTGCTACGGTGTGCGGGCTGTAGCGGCGCGGCGGCGAGCCTTCGTGATGGTGGAGGGGGCTCGATGGCGGCGCGGTGGGCTGCGTGGTGGTGGTGCGGGCCGGAGGCCTTCGAGGAAGGCGGCGGCGAGGAGCTCCGCGTCCGGTCGCTGGTTTTCGAGGGAGCTCGGTCTGGTGGTGGCGCACCTTGTCCTGGGCGACGGCGGCGGCGTCCGGCGGCGCGGGGACAGGAGCTGGCGAGCACGGCGGTCCTTCGACGGGGCGGTGACGGATTCCATCGGCGAGGTCCCATGGAGCGGACCTGGAGTGTGCTGGTTGAGCCCGATCTGGGCCTGCCACGGGCCAGGCGGGCCTGTGGTGGCCTGGATCGACCGGAGGCGACGTCCCTCGGTGGGCGTACGTGGCTTGGTCTGATGGTGTGCTGGCGGCCATGGCGGGTTACGGTGGGGGCTGGTGCTTGTTGTGCGGAATCCGAGGTTGCCGCAGCCGGAGAGGCTGGCTGCAGCTCCCTCGCGAGGTGCGGTTGGTAGGCGGCCAGCGGCACCAGCCTGGATGGGCTTTCCCCACACGCAGCTGATGCATGCTCACTGGGCAGCTGTGGCGGCACTGCTGCCCGGCTATGGGCCCCTCCGGCCTGGGTGGGTCCTTGGAGGTTGGCATGGGTGGAGCTCGTGTGTTATGGCGTCAGAGAGAGGCATGGAGCTGGATCCTAGGGCGGCGGCCCTAGTGGTGGGAGCTGCGGTGCTTGTTGGCGGAGCTTGCAGCTCGGGTGCTAGCTAACCATCATGGCCGTGAGGGCGGCGTGGTGGTTGGTAATCGACGATCGGTGAAGGTGGTGCGGCAATGGCCATACCACGTTTCGGGTGGGGAATGCGCTTGCCGGGTGAAAACCCTGTCTGGCTCGGGCCAGCACGACTGTGATGGCGCCCACGGTCGTCATTTCCTTCTTGAAGGCATGGTCGTGGCGGCGCCTTGCCCTCCGAAACACTCCGGGTGAAAACCCTGATCCATGGGATCGGGCGGTGACGGCGCTTCGGCGTCGCTTCCTTCCTGAAGGCACCGTCTTGGAGGCCCCGTCTCGTTGGTGTTCGGCTTCGTCTCTTCGCGGTGATGCGGTCACAGTCGAGAGCTCCGTCAACTTCAAGCTTTGATCTTTTTTGTTGTATCTGTTGTGTGCTTGTAGTTGTTTGGGGTGGTGTAGCTGGTCTTAGCACCTTTGTATCCGGCCTTGGGTGTGTGTGGCGTGAGTTTGTACTGTGTGTTTGTTTGTTGGCTATTGCTTTATTTATAAAGCGGGGCGAAAGCCTGTTTCGTGGTGGAAATCCTGCAAGGAAGGATGGTGCAAAACTTGTTATAAAATTCAGTGGAAGCGGAGCCATAATAACTTGCTGGAGAGCATTGTTCACACAGATTGAGGCTTTATGTTTCTTCCAAAGGCTGCAGGTAAGAAAAAAAAAATATCCAGATCCGGGGGCGGTAAAATCACCTAAAGATTGAGAGACACGAAGAAGCTTTGTAGATTCAAGTACCTGTCGAGATGGCCGCATAAGACTTTTTTATCGATCGCCCCGGATGCAGATCAAAATTTGAGGGTTGACCCCCGACTCGACCTTGCTTCTTCTACTTTACATCCTCCATCCACTAGCAATTATTTTAATCGAAAAGGATCAGACCGCTGGCTCTCTGCAATTACAAGGAAGTGCCACAACATTTGGCTGAAAGAAAGCACGCGGATCGCGGAGAAGAAGCTTTACCGACACAGTATACGAGCTAGAGACGAACTTGGTACGATCAGCACGCGGATCGCGGAGAAGAAGCTGCAAAGTTGTATGCCGCATGAAAGCCATACATTCACGCATTTGGACGAACACCTCGCGCGCGGAGATGAGATGGGTGAAGGTCTCAAGGTGGTCCGTCCCTGAGGGTGTGTGCGACGGTGGGAGTGGGGCCGCCCGGAAATCAACGGTGGCACGGCGAAGTGTGCATATGCGGTGGGGGAAAAGCTCCGAGTTGGGAGCTCGTGTGGCGGCGCCATTAGCGGCAGGTTCGGAGGTCGTTCTCTCGTGCCTTCTACTGGACTTTTTCTTTTGTTCGGTTGGAGTATTTCCTTTTTTTTTTTTTGAGGATAACAGCGGTAGCTTTATTGATTCAAAATAGATTGTGGCATACAATGTTCATCAGGGGTTAAACCCAGCCAGACATGGTGACCATATTCAGAGTAAGCCGCAGACCTAGCCAGGCCATGCGCTTTCTTGTTCGACGATCTTCGCTCGTGGAAGAACTGCACCTCGCCGAAGCTTCGTACAGAGAGTTTGATCTCATGCAATATTGAGCTGAATCTCCCTTTATAGTTTCCATCCATACACCTGATGACCTCCAAACAGTCGGACGCTACTCTGAACCTCGTGATGTTCAGATCTTTTGCGAGGGCCAGAGCCTCTCGACAGGCCATAGACTCTAGGATAGCTGGGTCTGCCAGGCCATTGATAGCAATAGCAGATGCCCCCAGGAAACGCCCGTCCTCTGATCGGCACACCGCGGCCACTGCTCCCGCATTCTCCTGCTTGCGTACGGCAGCGTCAACATTTATCTTAGCGTAGCCTACTGGTGGTGGCAGCCATCTTGGGTCTTGGTGATGTTCAACCCTCACTGTGGCTGTGGGTCTTCAAGGCGAGGATAACTCCAAATCTCGGATCAAGGAATCGACGAAGGCGTGCGTGGACAGTGGACTCTGAAAAATCCCCTCGTGAATTGCCTTTCTGCGGGACGACCAAAACGCCCAGAGTGTCACAAACGCAAGCGTTCGTTCATCATGGCTTAGTGTGCTGATCATCGTGAATAGCCAATGTTTGGCATCCATCTCCCCCACACTCATAAGATGCTCAACTACTGTCTCTGGCGCCAGTGCACATACGCATGCACTCATGTTGCACTCTAGAAGGGAATGACGCCATGAATCTTGCATTCCACAAAGAGAACATGCAGCGCTAGTGGCCATATTGCGGTGAAAACGAACATCACCAGTAGGGATTGAGTGCTTAGCCAGACGCCATAGAAACATTTTGATCTTAGATGGGATTGGTATTTCCAAAGTGACGACCAATCTTTCTCCATCCGCTCATGATTCGAGCCCGAAGCAGTGTTCTCCAACCACGCTTCCCTCCGCTGCTTTGAATTAACAAGCATACGGTACACCGAGCGAACTGACAGTAGTCCGTTTCGCTCGTAATGCCACGCCCAAAAATCCTCAAACCTCGTTGTGCCAATGGGTATAGCCTGGATCACTGTAATGTCCATCGGTAGGAAAAATTTGTGGAGCTTCTGCAAGTCCCAAGAGGCAGTGCTGCTATCGATGAAGTCCGAGACAGCCACGGGTGGCTCGTCACCTATACATGCGATATGCCTCAAAGCAAAGTCTCTAGGTAGCCAATTGTCATTCCAAGCATGGGTTTGATCTCCTGTTCCAATCCAGCGAACGAGCCCTTGCTTGAGTACCTCCTTCCCCTCCACAATGGATCGCCAAATCTGAGATGGATGAGCCCCCAATTCAGCCTCCAGAAAGTCACACTCCGGGTAGTAGACAGCTTTGAGGATACGAGCACTAAGTGTGTCTGGGCTCCTGAAGGATCCTCCATGCTTGCCTAGCCAATAGAGCTAGGTTGAATAACTCTATATCCCGAAAACCAATTCCCCCTGCATACTTCGGTTTGGTCATGTCCTCCCACGAAACCCAGCAGTTCTTTCTCTTGCCATCCTTGCAGCCCCACCAGAAATTTCGAATCAGCCATATGATGGCAGAGACCTTTAGGTAATTTGAAGCAAGACATCGAATAAATTGGTATTTCTTGCGCCACTGCCTTGATTAATACCTCCTTCCCCCCAAAGGATAGCAACGACCCTAGCCATTCTTGGACCTGTTTCCACACCGTATCCTTGAGGTATTTGAATGCACCCGTGACTGATCTTCCAACATTGGACATCATCCCCAGGTACTTATCACTTAGGGACTCATTGTGTACATTCAAGCGTTCCATCATTGCTTGCCTGACTCCCTCCGGGCAACTCTTACTGAAGAAAACAGAGGATTTATCATGATTAATCCGCTGCCCCGAGGCTAGACAGTAACTCTCCAATATCTCCGATACTTCTCCCGCACCCTCCACACTTGCTTTCACAAACAGCAGGCTGTCATCGGCGAAAAGTAAGTGGTTTACCGCCGGAGCGGAAGCAGCCACCTTTAATCCTTGTAAGCTCGATGATGGTAACACACTTCTTGATTTTAGGAGGCACGAGAGGCCCTCCGCTGCAAGCAAAAAAATATATGGTGATATGGAATCACCTTGTCGGATTCCCCTAGATGGTTTAAACGAGTCAGTAGGGGAACCATTGAAAAGGACTGAGAAGGTTACCGAAGAAACCATCCTCATCACCAGCCCTACCCACTCGGGTTTGAACCCCAATTTGAGTAGTATAGCCTCCAAATACGACCACTCCACTCGATCGTAAGCCTTCCTCATATCCAACTTCAAAGCACAGTGCCTATGTTTCTTGGCCTTATTTCTCTTCATAAAGTGAAGGAATTCATAAGCTGCTATTATGTTATCAGTAATCAACCTCCCAGGCACAAACGCTGATTGTTCATGTGATATTATTTCCGGGAGAATTTTTTTGAGACGGTTTGCTAGAACCTTTGATGCCACCTTGTATATAACATTACAAAGGCTAATAGGCCGGAATTGACCTAACTCCATCGGGCTCTCTACCATTGGAATCAGTACTATAAATGTCTCATTGATTGCTTCTGGATAATCCTCCCCCCTTAGAATTCGAAGGACTGCATCTGTGACTTCCTTACCACATATCTCCCAGTTCTTTTGGAAGAAATGAGCTGGGTAACCATCTGGGCCGGGAGCCTTTGTGGGGAACATTTGGAAGAGCCCCTCTTTCACCTCCTTCTCCATATACGTCCCCAACAGATCATCATTCATCTGGGTAGTGACTTTGACTGGCACTGTATCTAACACCTCTACCATCTGTGAGGTGCCTTCGGATTCATATAGATTCTGATAAAAGATTTTGCCATTGCTCTCAGCTCCTCTTGATCCTCCACTACCTCTCCGTTTGCACGGTGCAAACGAGAGATCTTGTTTTTCTTCTTCCTTCCACTTGCTCGAAGATGGAAAAACCTGTGTTTTTAACCCCCTCCGATAACCACTGTATCCGGGATCTCTGGCGCCACATAGTCTCCTCCCTATGCTGCAATTCAGTCAAGTGATCACAGACTTTGATCTCCTCGTGGCTTGGTCCAGTTCTTCCCTGTGTTGCTCGTAGCTCTGCAAGTCATTGTCGCAATTCCTTCAGACGTTTCCGCACACTACCAAATGTGTGTGCGTCCCAGTTCTGTAAGCCATCAGCCACTTCTTTAAGCTTGCCCTTAAGCTCATGAATGCTAACAGAGGTGCTTCCCTCCTGCCAAGCTTGACGAATAAAAGGATCAAAACTGTCATGTGTCTCCCACATAGTTTCATACCTGAATAATTTTCGCCGTCCCCGTGGTCTGCTCTCTCGAGGTGTGAAATCTAGGAGAATAGGCGAGTGGTCTGATGTCGATGCCGTCTTGTGCCTCAGTAACGCTAAAGGGTAGCGTTCACTCCAGCTCGCCGATGTCAGGGCCCTGTCCAACCGGGTGCGGCAATAACTCCCTCCAGCCACCCTCTTTTCAAAGGTCCAAGGCACACCCGAATAACCGAGATCCATTAACTCACATGTATCCACTTCCTCTCTAAACGCTGCAATCTGCTGATTGCTTCTCGGTTGCACTCCTTTGTGCTCCTCCTTGTGGAGAACCTCATTGAAGTCTCCCAAACAAAGCCACGGGAGATCAGAAGATGACTTAATGAATTTAAGCATATCCCATGTCTTGTGACGTTCGCGAACCTGTGCCTCTCCATATACACACGTGAGGCGCCACGGCTCCATATTAGCAGAAGAAACAATAACGTCAATATGGTACTGGGAGTAAGGAAGAATTTCAACTTTTATTTCATCTCTCCAAAAAATCCCTAATCCACCGCTCCGACCGGAGCTACTCACAGCGAAACTGCGATCATAACCTAGCGTACTCGCTAGTCTTTCCACTCTAGACTTGTGAACTTGAGTTTCAACTACACATAGAATAGAGGGGGCATGAGTTCGTGCAAAAGCACGCAATTCATTAATTGTCGCGGCCATGCCAACTCCACGACAATTCCATGCTGAGACACTCATTGTGCCCGGTGGTCCTCCGCCGTGGAGGCCGTCGATCCTGCTTCAGAAAGGGTATCCGCCGTCTTCCCGCCCAGTTTTGATTCAGCCCTCTTCTGCTTCTTTTTCTCTTGTGGTGAAATATAGCTAGGGGGTGGCGGAGGGATGTCCCCCAAATCCAGCTTTTTCTTTGCCGAGGGAATTTCTCTCACCGTTTCATTCTCCTGGACTGCCTTGAGAGGGCTCTCAGCCGTGTCCTCAAGATCATCCACGTTCTCTGCCGACAGACCTGCTTCTTCTGAATTACGTTTCCGGGAGGAGGCAGCAGCGGTCTCCTTTGGCTTCCACTTGCGTTGATTTCTCGCAGGAGGTTGATTATATGCTCTCCCACGGCCTCTACCACGTCCAGAATAACGTCCACTATCCTCCTCACCCCCCGAGTATTTGTAACCACGACGTGCACCCGGGGTTCCTGCCCTCCAAAATTGTTCTTCTGCGAGCATCCAATTGCCGAACTGTAGGTCCTTCTCTTCGAACTCTCCCGAGCCACATTCAAGAAAAGTATGTCCCATTATACCGCAGTGGTGGCAATGTTTTGGCATCTTTTCATACATAATTTGCAGATACATGCGATCATAGCCTTCTGGAGCGAGGGGTACCATACGAACCAGCGGCCGAGTGGACTCCAGGTTAACCCTCACCCTATGGAACTCTCCCCCACGAGTTTGTACTGCCGCGAGATCCACTGCAACAACCTCCCCAACCCTGCTTGCCAGCTGCACAATCACCTCCCTGTTTTGGAACAGCGGGGGCAATTTGTGGATTTGAATCCATGTCTGGACTTTGCTAGGGATAACCGATGGCACCATTGTTGAACCATCAAAAGGTTCCACCATCAAGCAACAGCCACGGAAAAGCCAAGGTCCCTCTTCCATTATGCGTTTCCAATCTCCTAGACATGCTGCTTGTATCACAAAAAGATTTGGCGCTACCAAGTGGAATTTTACTTCTTGTGCCGGTGTCCATGCAGCCAACATCGTCTCCTTCAACGTGATCAAGCTAAAGCTTTTCAACGTGAGGACCTTTGCCGCCGCCAGCCACTTGACCTTCGCCCAGCTTCCCACGGTCTCCTTCCCAAGAACCACGTCAACCAGTTCACCATCGTGCAGAGTCATATTCTTCAGCATCTCGTTGACATCGAACTCCTTGGTCTCCTTGCCCTTGCTTGCCGATGAATTTCCGCCCGCCGTTACGATCACCAGATCGGATCGTGCCACAGAAACCGCGTCCCCTGTAACATCCAAAGTATGAAAATACCCCTAGAATGCTTTGTTCTTTGTTTTATTTCAAGCATTGCATCATGTCATCATGTTTACTTATTGTCTGCATTTGTTTTCTATCTGTTTTATCATGTTTTCACAATTCAAATTCAAACCTTTTTCAAACCTGGTTTCATACTTGCTCTGTTACAACTATTGGAACCAAAATAACAAATAAAAACAACCCTTTTATTACTTGTTTTCCACTTCTCCAGTTGTTGCTTTAATCAAACCAATTATCAAATCAATTAATTAATCAATAACTCCTAAATCATTTTCCATTTCAAACCAATTTTCAAATCAGCACTCTTTTGAAAACATAACAATTCACCTCATGCTTGTGATCCTAAAAGTCAATTTTAATCTAGGGGTAACCCTATTTTTTATACATGTTTTTATTAATGAGATAATAAATAAAAATCCCTCTAATTTGGTTTCAAATACAAAACCCCATCTTAAATTACAATTTTTGAAATCCACTTCTGCAATGTGGTTGCTAATTAACTAAATAGCCTAACTAATTTTTTCCTGGAATTTATTCTAACCAAAACCTTATCTTTTTCTTCCCTGGCCACGCTGGCTGCCACGTGCACTGCCACGCTGGCCTGGACCCGCATGTCAGTGGCAGCGGGTGTAGGCCCTCTCGGTAGCAAAAGTAAAAAACGCAAATCTGTTAATTTTTTATTTCTTTTAAATGGGCAGAGTAAACTATAAACTTCAAAATTCAATAACTTTTAAAATATGAACCCAACAAATGCAAACTTGATGTCTATTCTGATCCAAATTTTATAAACTTTCCAAATTTGCAACTTGTGTTCTGTTTTGAATTTTCAAAATGCAATCTAAATTCAAATTCAAATAATTCAAATGCAAATTGAAATAATTCATAACTAATTCATTCTGTTTTCAAATAATTCAAATAAAATATGTTTTTCACACCATTTTGAATACTCTATTCAAATATAAATTTTGTTTTCTGGTTTGAACAATTTAAATTGCCTAAACTATTTAAATCTTGTTTAATTCAATTAAAAATTGTTTAATATTGTTTAATTCATAACTAAATAATCTAAAGTCCAATTTCAAATTGTGAAACATGTAATCCAACTAAAATTTGATAAACTTTTCAAATATAAAATTTGTAAATTGTTTTGCACCCTTTAACTTGATGATAACAACATTTACTTGTGTGCCATGTTTAAGTAACAAAATTCCAATTTGATAAATGCCTTTCTAAATTGTTAACTATTATTCCAATTGCATTTAACTTGTTATGTTATTGTTATTCACCATGCATGCATCATACTAAGTCACTTACACATGATGCTTAGTGATAGAATAATTAATTCAACTCCAAGCATGGGCTTCCATATGCACCCTTTTGCATATGGAATCCATTTGAACTTGTGTTTCATGTCAAGCAAGTTATTTTGTTGCATCTATTAAACATGACATGCATCATC
The DNA here is from genome assembly GCA_028641055.1 of Alopecurus myosuroides. Taxonomy (NCBI): domain Eukaryota; kingdom Viridiplantae; phylum Streptophyta; class Magnoliopsida; order Poales; family Poaceae; genus Alopecurus; species Alopecurus myosuroides. The sequence goes on along the minus strand of CM054058.1, from coordinate 515,830,867 downwards.
CAATGTTTGTGCACTTATGCCATGTATTGATTGCCCGTCTTCCTTCGTTGTTGTTTTTGCTTCTTCTCGATTAGACGACGACGTTGGTACCGACGAGCCTTACGACACCACTACTCAGGACCTAGCCCAGTACGAGACTGAGCTGCCAGGCAAGTTATCACTCACATGAATCATCGAGTTCCTTTCCACACTTGTTGTCGATACTATCTTTTTGTCTACTATTACTAGCCCTATGTATCGTTGCTTGTTCTCCGAACCCATCACATGATACCTTGAGCCATGATATTGCCACCACCTCCATACCTACAGCCATTGCTTGTGCCTGTTCTTATCTAGCATGCTTAGGGTTGCTTTTACTCGAGTCTGTTGTCGGTTACTACTGTTACTATCTTATTATTTTGTACCGGGGCTCGTTATTAATCAATCAATCCTGTTAATTGCTAATGGTAATAATAATTTGATGATAAGGCACCGGCAGGAGGCCCATGAGTGGTTTTGGAGCCTGCTAGTGTCGACCCTAATAGGAAAAGGGTCTTGTCTACTGATCCATGATGAGCGCACTACCCGCATTTGGGAAGCGAGTATGGGCGCCCCCCTCAACTTGACCTGATTCGCATCTCGTCCAAATCGCCTCATTTAGTTCGTGTTTTCCATTTGCCGCATGCATGTTTTTGCGAGCCCAGCGCAGGGTGGAACTTTCGTAGTCGGCATATAGGGGGACACGGTCTTAGAGTGCTATGATGGTCCATTTTCTTCTGGGCTTGATTAGCCGTGCGCCCAAGGTTCTTTGGGCTTGATGCGAAGAATGGTTGGTTGTGTTGAGTGCCCCGCTTGGTGGGAGGCATCCCATCTGGCGGGATATTCATGAGTGTACGACCAAATTGGTGCAACCCTGCAGGGATAATCTTCTCGAGAAGCCGTGTTTTCCGCGGTTATGGATTACTTGGTGAAAGTACTGGCTAACAAGTACTCAGGACAACTTCAACTTAATGATCAATCATGTTTCACCCCATGATTAATAACCTGACTAGTAATAGGTTATTCACACAATAACTTGATTCACCTTATCACCACTGTGTGAGTTATCCTCGGATTGCTTCTTCGGATAAGGGGCGATGTCCAGGATGGGTTTGGTTGGAGTTATCTTTCAGTTGGTTACAATCCTCGATCTTATCTTTTCTGTTAGCCGGAACTTGTAGTTATATTTCTGTAGTTGTTTAGAGCAGCCAGCAGCAACTTTTATATCACCCCTTTCTCCCGTTGATCCCAAGCATCAACGCTTGTGTTGACGGGTAACTCCTTGATGAACTGTGAGTCTTGCTTGCCAGTACTTGGATGTACTGACCCCGTTGGGGCTGTGGTTTACGCAGAGTACGACTACGACTACGATGCTTCCCAGGATGGCTACTTTGTGGAGTTCGACGACGCTGCAGACGAGTAGTTAGCTGGACCAGGGCAGGATCCAGACCTACGTGGATGGGCTTCGCTTTTCTTTATTTTCTCCGGCTTCTTAAGCCATGGATTTGTCTGTACTCAGACCCCCTTTGATTGCTTCCGCTGTTGTAATGGATGATATGTTGGGACATGTGTCCTCTGGATGACTGTATTCGATATTTTCTGCCTTAGTGAAGGCCAGTTGCACTTATTTCATTCTTTTGTGTCTTAAGAGACGTGCTGTGTTATCATTCGTACCAAACTGTTGACGTACCGTGCGTGTTTGATTATGAAGTACGTCGACAGTAGTGCCTTTAGGTTCCTAGCGGATAGTTTACTTCGACGGTGGAAGCAGGGCTTGTGTTGTCGCGCATAAGCGCAGGCCTACCAGGAAGCTGGGACGTGGGAGCATGTATGCCCCATAATCCAAGCACCTGACTTCCAGTTCGTGCGGAGAGTATCCTCTAGAAACCCGGGGTGCGACAAATGGTATCAGAGCCTGTCTGCCTGTAGGATCCCTTTTTACTGGTCGCAGTTGAGTCTAGAAACTATTTTGTAGCTATATAGGAAAAATGAAACGTGAGAGTAGGAATTCTGCCATTTTTCTTCTTTCCCCACCCACCCACCCTTTTCTGGTAAGGAAGTGCAACGTTGTTTTCTGTTCTCATCTAAACTTTCAAGTTAGGATTTCACGTGTTTTGGGTTCTCCTTAGTACCTCAGGACTTTTGGTCTCGTTTTCCCGATGTTGCTTCGATATCATGTTCTTTTCAACATCCTTTTCGTCCATTGAACCTTGTTGTTGTTTTCCACATCCTTTTCCTTCTACCGGAGTCTAATCAAAACCTTCCAAATAATCTGCAGATGGGTCTCAGCTACTACCCGCAGGTGGTTCGCATGACTCGCTGTGAGAGCACCGCCGGTTTTCCAGAGTTGCTGAGAGACATGGTTACCTTTCTGGGGTTCCGTTGGGCACCAGAGTACCAGGTCTACGAGCACCAGCGAGAGTTTGACCAGACTTGCTACCGGGCTATCGTCTACATTCTGTCGGATGATGGCAGGAGCATTGCACACCAGTACGAGGCAGTAGGGTCCACAGTGGATATGGCCGTGCAGCAGGCAGCGTACGTGAGTGTCACCGTTCTCCGTGCTGACTACTGGGGGTTTGATAAGTCCAGTTTTCGTCACATCCCCCGTGGTTACATCACGGCAGCGGGAGCTCACTTCACTATCCACCGCGACATGGATACCTACGAGACTGATAGCTCCAGGCTCCAGGTCACTGCCCAGTTCGCTAGTCACAGTGATGCCGTTGCTTCCGCACTTTCTCAGGAGTTAGCCTCAGTCAGGGAGCAGCTCCACCTTGCTCTCACTCGTCTGGCGACGTACACCACAGACTTTGTTGGAGACGAGCGCTTCGCACGTGTCGTTCAGCCAGCTGGTCTTCCGTTGCCAGATGCTGGAGGTTACGAGCCGATCAGAGGCCCACTTCTCGACCTCGGAGCTGGTTACACAGGGATTCCCCGCTATGGAGCACAGGGAGAGGACGCTTTCCACTTCACCACACCGAGAGTTGCTCTCAGAGCAGTTCCTATCTACGTGGATCGTCGTGATACCTACTTCCGTGGGATTCCTCCTCACCGTATCTCTCGTCGTACTACTCACCGCCGTCCTGCGTGATGAGCATGGGAGTACCGTTGTATCCATTACTAGCTGTGTCTAGTTTATCCTTTCGTTTTCGAACCATGTATTTGGTCTGTTGGATATTCTGATGTATTTGAACATGTGATGATGTACCTGTTGGTTATCTATTCATGCGTCGGAATAATCTATCTTTCGGTTACCAAGTCTATCCTTTTCTGTTGTTGTGCTAAAATGAATTTCTGTTCAGGATGCCTCCAACCAGGAACAACCCGCCTCCGCCACCACCAATGGGGGAGCTGTTGGCTCAGATGACCCAAGTGGTGACACAGATGGCCCAGATCCAGGCTAACCAGCAACACAACCAGAATGCTCCAAGGGTCACCATCAAGGACTTCCTCAGCTTGGGCCCAAAAGCTTTCGTGGCAACACGTGAGCCCCTGGATGCTGATGACTGGATCCGTGACGTAGCAAGAGCTCTGGAGATAGCTCATGTTGCTGAAGAGGATAAGGTCAAGTACGCCACCTACCTACTGAAGGGTCAGGCAGCTACTTGGTGGGAGAACTACCAGGCCATGAGGGCTGGCTTTCCTATCAACTGGGGATGTTTCAGAGATGCCTTCCTGAAGCACCACATCCCGGATGGTCTCATGGAAAGGATGCGTGAGGAATTCTGCTCTCTCAGACAGGGCAAGCTGGACGTTCTCGGCTACCAGAACGAGTTCAATCGTCTCGCTCGGTACGCTGGTGACGAAGTGTCCACCGAAGCCAAGAAGATGGCAAGGTTCCGCCGAGGTTTTAACCCGGAACTGAAGTACGCTCTCACAAACATCAAGTGCAAGGACTTCGTGGAGCTTGTGAACACCGCACTCAATGAGGAGAATGGGCGCAAGGCGTTCGAAGAGTCGCGCAAGCACTCGCGTGAGGGTGGTTCCTCCTCCAACATGACCACCCCTCCGCAGAAGCGCCGCATCTGGGTGCCAAATGGTGCTGTCACTCGGGCTCCAAATACCCAAGCCTCTCCAGGCTTTGGTCCCCGCCCACCCAACCCATCTCAGATGCAGGGTCAGAGGTTCCCGATGGGGCAGCCAAGGCCAGGTCCTTCTCGTATCGTCACTTGCTACAAGTGCAAGGATACTGGACATTATGCTGATAAGTGCACTCAGAAGCAGCTACCCCTACCTCCTCGCCCCAACACCAACCAGGCTATGGTTCGTGCTCCTCCGGCTAAAGCCTTCAACTCCAACAATAGGCCTGTCGGGAGGAACGCGAGGGTGAACCATATCAAGGCCGACAAAGCAGAGGAGGCTGCTGACGTCGTTCTCGGTATATTACCCGTAAACTCTATTCCAGCTAAAGTGTTGTTTGATACTGGAGCATCGCATTCGTTTGTGTCAAAGATCTTTGCTACAACGTACAATTTAGCTCTGGTTCCACTAAGCAATCAAATCTATGTGCACTCTCCGGGAACTAAAATGATTACTTCCAAGATAAGCATGGACAATCAGATCCTAATTGGAGGTCGTGTATTCCTTGCTTCACTCATGTTGCTGGGAAATTCTGACATTGATGTCATTCTGGGTATGGATTGGTTGAAGACCCACAAAGCTAAAATTGACTGTGCTCAAAAGTCAATAACTCTCTCCCACACTTCAGGCCAGATAGTCTATTCTCCATATGGATCAACTTCTGTTCAGCTGTTCAGCCTCGATGCCAAACCCCTTCCAGCAATTGAAAATGTTCCGGTGGTTTGTGAATTCCCTGACGTCTTTCCAGAAGAGTTGCCAGGGATGCCCCCGGACAGAGCAGTTGAGTTCGTGATCGAGCTTGAGCCAGGTACTGCTCCAATCTCTAAGCATCCATATAAGATAGCTCCTCCTGAACTGAAATTGTTGAAGGAGCAAATCGATATGTATATGGACAAAGGTTTCATTCAGCCTAGTTCCTCCGCTTGGGGTTGCCCAACTCTGTTTGTTGCCAAGAAGGATCAAACTAAGAGACTCGTGGTTGACTATCGTCCTCTCAACGAGAAAACCATCAAGAACAAGTATCCACTTCCTCGTATCGATGATCTTTTTGATCAACTTGCTGGAGCCTCAATATTCTCAAAGTTGGACTTGAGGATGGGTTACCATCAGATAAAGATCAGAAAGGAAGATATTCCTAAGACAGCTTTCACCACTCGGTACGGTCTATATGAATACACCGTCATGTCCTTTGGTCTCACCAATGCACCGGCAACGTTCTCAAGACTCATGAATTCTGTCTTCCATGAATACCTCGACAAGTTCGTTGTGGTATATCTTGATGACATTCTAGTCTATTCCAAATCCGAGGAAGAGCATGGAGAACACCTTCGTCTCACTCTCATGAAACTTCGCGAGCATCGTCTGTATGCCAAGTTTTCCAAATGTGAATTCTGGATTCCAGAAGTTGCATATCTTGGTCATATCATCTCTGCCAAAGGCATTGCCATTGACCCGGAAAAGGTTAAGGCAATTGTTGACTGGAAACCCCCTAAGACGGTGAAGCAAGTCAGAAGTTTTCTTGGCTTGGCTAGATATTGCCGTCGTTTCGTCCAAAACTTTTCCAAGATTGCTAAACCTCTCACTGATCTCACAAAGAAGGACAAAAAGTTCGTTTGGACTCCACAATGTGATGAGAGTTTCAACCTCCTGAAGACTAAACTCACTTCCACACCTGTTCTAGTTGGCCCAGACACCACCAAACCTTTCCAGATATTCTGTGATGCATCTCTCCAAGGCCTAGGAGCAGTTCTTATGCAAGAACGTCAAGTTGTCGCTTATGCTTCACGTCAGTTGAACCCACATGAGCAAAACTATCCCACACATGATCTTGAACTTGCAGCAGTTGTGTTTGCCCTCAAGAAATGGAGACAATACTTGTTGGGTAACAAAACTGAAATCTTTTCCGATCACAAAAGTCTGAAATACATCTTCACTCAGCCAGATCTGAACCTCAGGCAAAGGAGATGGATTGAGAAGATTAAAGACTTTGATCTCACCATTTCTTACACTCCAGGCAAGGCTAATGTTATGGCCGATGCTCTCAGTCGCAAATCCTATTGCAATAATCTCATGATCAGGGAGAGCCAACCTCCACTTCATGAAGAATTCCAGAAGCTAAACCTTGGTCTTGTCCCTGAAGGATACCTTGCTAGCTTGACAGCCAGTCCAACTCTCGAGGACAAGATTCGTTCTGAACAACTTCGTGATAATGAAATCAAGAAGATTGTGGATCACATCAAGGAGGGCAATGATAAATTCAAGTCCTTCTCAATTGATGACAAGGGAACTGTGTTCTTCGAAGAACGCATTGCAGTCCCTCAGATTCAAAGTCTCAAGGATATCATTCTCAAGGAGGCTCATGAAACTCCTCTATCCATTCACCCTGGAAGTACAAAGATGTACCAGGATCTCAAGACTCTGTATTGGTGGTCTGGCATGAAACGTGAAATTGCTCAATACGTTTCTGAATGCGACGTTTGTCAACGTGTTAAGGCAGTCCATCAGAAGACAGCAGGTCTACTCCAACCTCTGAAAATTCCTGAGTGGAAGTGGGACATGATTGAAATGGACTTCGTTACTGGGTTTCCAAAGTCCAAAAAGGGCAACGATGCAATCTTCGTTGTTATTGATCGTCTCACTAAGGTTGCTCACTTCTATGCTGTAAAGGAAACTATCTCAGCTAGCCAGTTAGCAGAGCTCTACACAGCAAAGGTTGTTCCCCTTCATGGTGTTCCATTGGAAATAAGCTCAGATCGTGGAAGTATCTTCACTTCTCATTTCTGGAAAAGCTTTCAAGAAGCATTGGGCACTAAACTTCTGTTCAGCACAGCTTATCACCCTCAGTCTCAGGGGCAAGTCGAAAGAGTCAATCAGATTCTCGAGGATATGCTCAGAGCATGTGGTCTCTCCTTTGGCATGAAATGGGAGGATTGCCTTCCATATGCTGAATTCTCCTACAACAACAGCTACCAGGCAAGCCTAGGCATGGCACCATTTGAGGCACTGTATGGTCGCAGATGCAGGAGTCCAATCAATTGGTCTGGAGCTGGTGAACGTTCACTTCTAGGCCCTGACATTGTTAAGGAAGCCGAGGAGAAAGTTCGTATCATTCGTGACAATCTCAGGATTGCTCAGTCTCGTCAGAAGAGCTATTATGATAGCAAGCACAGGGATATGGTCTATGCACCTGGTGATAAGGCATATCTCCGTGTAACTCCCCTCAGAGGCACCCATCGTTTTGGTGTGAAAGGAAAGCTTGCACCAAGATACATTGGCCCTTTCAACATCCTCTCAAGACGTGCAGAGAATGCTTATCGTCTTGAACTTCCAGAAAAACTTTCCAAAGTGCACGATGTGTTCCACGTGTCACAACTCAAGAAGTGTTTCAAAGATCCAGATCGTGCAGTTGATCATGATTCCATTGAGCTGCAAGATGATCTATCTTATGAGGAGCACCCTATTCGTATTCTCGATGAGACCGAGCGTAAGACTCGCAACAAGAGCACCAAGTTCTTGAAAGTCCAATGGTCGCATCATTCCGATAAAGAGGCAACGTGGGAGACCGAAGAGGATCTTCGCAAGAAGTATCCGGACCTGTTCATTTCTCAGTAGGGAATCTCGGGGCGCGATTCCTTCAAGGGGGGGCGTTTTGTAACATCCCAAGTATGAAAATACCCCTAGAATGCTTTGTTCTTTGTTTTATTTCAAGCATTGCATCATGTCATCATGTTTACTTATTGTCTGCATTTGTTTTCTATCTGTTTTATCATGTTTTCACAATTCAAATTCAAACCTTTTTCAAACCTGGTTTCATACTTGCTCTGTTACAACTATTGGAACCAAAATAACAAATAAAAACAACCCTTTTATTACTTGTTTTCCACTTCTCAAGTTGTTGCTTTAATCAAACCAATTATCAAATCAATTAATTAATCAATAACTCCTAAATCATTTTCCATTTCAAACCAATTTTCAAATCAGCACTCTTTTGAAAACATAACAATTCACCTCATGCTTGTGATCCTAAAAGTCAATTTTAATCTAGGGGTAACCCTATTTTTTATACATGTTTTTATTAATGAGATAATAAATAAAAATCCCTCTAATTTGGTTTCAAATACAAAACCCCATCTTAAATTACAATTTTTGAAATCCACTTCTGCAATGTGGTTGCTAATTAACTAAATAGCCTAACTAATTTTTTCCTGGAATTTATTCTAACCAAAACCTTATCTTTTTCTTCCCTGGCCACGCTGGCTGCCACGTGCACTGCCACGCTGGCCTGGACCCGCATGTCAGTGGCAGAGGGTGTAGGCCCTCTCGGTAGCAAAAGTAAAAAACGCAAATCTGTTAATTTTTTATTTCTTTTAAATGGGCAGAGTAAACTATAAACTTCAAAATTCAATAACTTTTAAAATATGAACCCAACAAATGCAAACTTGATGTCTATTCTGATCCAAATTTTATAAACTTTCCAAATTTGCAACTTGTGTTCTGTTTTGAATTTTCAAAATGCAATCTAAATTCAAATTCAAATAATTCAAATGCAAATTGAAATAATTCATAACTAATTCATTCTGTTTTCAAATAATTCAAATAAAATATGTTTTTCACACCATTTTGAATACTCTATTCAAATATAAATTTTGTTTTCTGGTTTGAACAATTTAAATTGCCTAAACTATTTAAATCTTGTTTAATTCAATTAAAAATTGTTTAATATTGTTTAATTCATAACTAAATAATCTAAAGTCCAATTTCAAATTGTGAAACATGTAATCCAACTAAAATTTGATAAACTTTTCAAATATAAAATTTGTAAATTGTTTTGCACCCTTTAACTTGATGATAACAACATTTACTTGTGTGCCATGTTTAAGTAACAAAATTCCAATTTGATAAATGCCTTTCTAAATTGTTAACTATTATTCCAATTGCATTTAACTTGTTATGTTATTGTTATTCACCATGCATGCATCATACTAAGTCACTTACACATGATGCTTAGTGATAGAATAATTAATTCAACTCCAAGCATGGGCTTCCATATGCACCCTTTTGCATATGGAATCCATTTGAACTTGTGTTTCATGTCAAGCAAGTTATTTTGTTGCATCTATTAAACATGACATGCATCATCCAATGTTTGTGCACTTATGCCATGTATTGATTGCCCGTCTTCCTTCGTTGTTGTTTTTGCTTCTTCTCGATTAGACGACGACGTTGGTACCGACGAGCCTTACGACACCACTACTCAGGACCTAGCCCAGTACGAGACTGAGCTGCCAGGCAAGTTATCACTCACATGAATCATCGAGTTCCTTTCCACACTTGTTGTCGATACTATCTTTTTGTCTACTATTACTAGCCCTATGTATCGTTGCTTGTTCTCCGAACCCATCACATGATACCTTGAGCCATGATATTGCCACCACCTCCATACCTACAGCCATTGCTTGTGCCTGTTCTTATCTAGCATGCTTAGGGTTGCTTTTACTCGAGTCTGTTGTCGGTTACTACTGTTACTATCTTATTATTTTGTACCGGGGCTCGTTATTAATCAATCAATCCTGTTAATTGCTAATGGTAATAATAATTTGATGATAAGGCACCGGCAGGAGGCCCATGAGTGGTTTTGGAGCCTGCTAGTGTCGACCCTAATAGGAAAAGGGTCTTGTCTACTGATCCATGATGAGCGCACTACCCGCATTTGGGAAGCGAGTATGGGCGCCCCCCTCAACTTGACCTGATTCGCATCTCGTCCAAATCGCCTCATTTAGTTCGTGTTTTCCATTTGCCGCATGCATGTTTTTGCGAGCCCAGCGCAGGGTGGAACTTTCGTAGTCGGCATATAGGGGGACACGGTCTTAGAGTGCTATGATGGTCCATTTTCTTCTGGGCTTGATTAGCCGTGCGCCCAAGGTTCTTTGGGCTTGATGCGAAGAATGGTTGGTTGTGTTGAGTGCCCCGCTTGGTGGGAGGCATCCCATCTGGCGGGATATTCATGAGTGTACGGCCAAATTGGTGCAACCCTGCAGGGATAATCTTCTCGAGAAGCCGTGTTTTCCGCGGTTATGGATTACTTGGTGAAAGTACTGGCTAACAAGTACTCAGGACAACTTCAACTTAATGATCAATCATGTTTCACCCCATGATTAATAACCTGACTAGTAATAGGTTATTCACACAATAACTTGATTCACCTTATCACCACTGTGTGAGTTATCCTCGGATTGCTTCTTCGGATAAGGGGCGATGTCCAGGATGGGTTTGGTTGGAGTTATCTTTCAGTTGGTTACAATCCTCGATCTTATCTTTTCTGTTAGCCGGAACTTGTAGTTATATTTCTGTAGTTGTTTAGAGCAGCCAGCAGCAACTTTTATATCACCCCTTTCTCCCGTTGATCCCAAGCATCAACGCTTGTGTTGACGGGTAACTCCTTGATGAACTGTGAGTCTTGCTTGCCAGTACTTGGATGTACTGACCCCGTTGGGGCTGTGGTTTACGCAGAGTACGACTACGACTACGATGCTTCCCAGGATGGCTACTTTGTGGAGTTCGACGACGCTGCAGACGAGTAGTTAGCTGGACCAGGGCAGGATCCAGACCTACGTGGATGGGCTTCGCTTTTCTTTATTTTCTCCGGCTTCTTAAGCCATGGATTTGTCTGTACTCAGACCCCCTTTGATTGCTTCCGCTGTTGTAATGGATGATATGTTGGGACATGTGTCCTCTGGATGACTGTATTCGATATTTTCTGCCTTAGTGAAGGCCAGTTGCACTTATTTCATTCTTTTGTGTCTTAAGAGACGTGCTGTGTTATCATTCGTACCAAACTGTTGACGTACCGTGCGTGTTTGATTATGAAGTACGTCGACAGTAGTGCCTTTAGGTTCCTAGCGGATAGTTTACTTCGACGGTGGAAGCAGGGCTTGTGTTGTCGCGCATAAGCGCAGGCCTACCAGGAAGCTGGGACGTGGGAGCATGTATGCCCCATAATCCAAGCACCTGACTTCCAGTTCGTGCGGAGAGTATCCTCTAGAAACCCGGGGTGCGACATCCCCCCTACCAAGTCCTACCAAGGACGGGAAACCAGGCTAGCCGGCCCCTTGATCGGCCCGAGTAGAGACGAGATCGGGGAACGGAGGTTGCTTGACCGGAGGCGGAGAGAAGAGCCCTCGGCGGTGAGATCGCCTCCGAGGTCGCCAAACCCTAGAAAACTAGGTCCTCGGAAAAAATAGTACAGGTTGGAGTATTTCCGACTCCTTTCAAGTATATGTGATTTCTATTCCGGCCCAATCCTAAATTCACCGCATATCCAAAGAAGCCCACTTACTATATACTCTTTGTTCCTAAATGTAACATATTTTAGCTATTTTCTACATTCACACGTGTCTACATGTATCGAGATAATTTTTAGTGTATATGTTCACTCATATTAAGATGTATGTAGATAACAGTTTTTCGAGAGCACAGCCGTAAATCGCAGGAGCAAATGGAAGGCAGCATCACAATGCGCTTGTGTACATGAATTCCCTTTCCTTTCATCGATCGGATTTTTTCTTTTATTTTTCTCACACGATCCGACCTGGGACCAGCGTACAACTACTCGCGCGAGTACCTATTTTTCGCCCATCCTTTTTTCTCATATATTGTATTCCCTCTGTTCCATAATATAAGATGTTTTAGCTATTTTGCATGTTGTCTAGATACACACTAAAGTGAGTGCACATATACACTAAAATATGTCTACATACATATGTATGCATGTGAATGTGAAAATGGTCTAAAACATCTTATATTGTGGAACGGAGGGAGTAATACAATATTACTCCCTTTAGCTATAAAACACTATAGGACTCACGGGCTACGCCAACGGCATTCACCGTCGGCTTAGGCCCCACTACCGTCGGCTTCCATCTATGCCGACGGCCACCGTCAGCATCACCCCGTCGGCGTAGGTGCTCGTCGGTGTAGCTAAATTACCGTTGGCACAGCTCGGCCGTCTCATCTGTGCCGACGGTTTAGACACCCCGTCGGTATCATCCGGCCGTCGGTGCAGCGGGCTGACGGGACGGAGACGGCGCAAGAGCTATGCCGACGGCATTGCCGTCGACGTAGCTTGCCACGTGTCGCCTCCCTCCACCTCGCGCCTGACGAGGCTATGCCGACGGCATCACCGTCAGCCTACCTGGACACCTGGGAGAATTCTATGACGACGGCAAAGCCGTCGGCATTGTTTATGACCAGAAACAAAAAAAAAGCAAAAAAGCCTAGCAATTTACATATACAATTACACAATATAATGACAAAATAAAATAAGAAAAAATGCTAGTAGTTTACATATACAATTACACACATGATTCGACAAACATGCCTTCATTCTGTGGCAATGTTTACATATATATTTTGGAGTACGGGAACATGAATCAAAACATGGTGCACGAGACAATTCAATTATCGGCACAATCAGAAACAAACAAATAGAAAAACACACACAACCAACATTGGTTAATCATTTATGACCCAACTAATTAAAAGTTTTGAACCTAACATCAATTGCATATCTATGACTTCTTTCGGTCCTAGATACCACATAAACTAACTTTGGTTCGTTCTAGGGAGAGAGAGAGAAGATTAGATGTCTCACCGAGCAGGCGCAGTCCACGGTAGCAACGGGAGGTAGTCATGGATTTTCCTATGCCTGTTATTTATGAAAGTGTATCATGATTGGGAGAAACACACTACTTTTGATATTGAAAATCACTTTGGTACCAATTTTGAAAATGATGATAATTGTTGTACTATTTGTACCATCCATGTTCCTTACAATGATGATATAGAAATCTCTGAGCTTGTGGATGACGTGTTTGAAAATCCTTTTGCTACTGATGATATGCTTGATACATCTCTTTCTAATAAAAATGATGATATGTTTACAAATGAATGCACTTTGAAAGATAATTATTCTATTGCCTAGGATGATACTATGCCTCAAGTCTTTGATAACTATTATAAAAGATGCTATAACATAGGCTATGATTACAATTATCCTTATGAAACTTGTCATAGTTATGGAGGGATTACCCAAAACCATCTTCCTAATATACAACTTGTCTATCATGTTGGAGTTCTTTAGGATGATTATAATGATTATGATATTTTCAGTCCACCTACTATTGAGCAGGAAATTAATTATGATTGCTATATGCCTCCTATATTTGTTGATTATGGTGATGAGAATAATAATGATAGCTATTTTGTTGAATTTCTCCCACTAGTATTAATAAGAATGACTATGCTTATGTGGAGAGTATTAATTCTTTTATTCATGTGGCTCATGATAAGGATGTTTTATGTGATAGTTATATTGTTAATTTCATTCACGATTCTATTGAAAGTTATTATGAAAGAGGGAAACATGGTTCTAAGTATCTCAACAATATGAAGTTTCCCCTATTTATGTTGAAAATTTTGAAGTTGCACTTGTTTTGCCTTCCTATGCTAGCCACTTTGTGTTTTATTGACTTGTTTTTCTACATGATTCTTTTTAATAGGAAGTGGGTTAGACTTAAATTTGTTTTAAATTTTCTTCTCGATGCTCTCTTTTGCTTCAATTCATATTTTTCATGCGGGCATCTTATCAAATTGTCATGCCTAGCTAAAAGGCTTTAAAGAAAAGAACTTCTTGGAAGATAACCCATGGTTTTATTTTTCCTTTATTTTTCTCTATTTTATTTGAGTCAAGAGGTTGTATAATTCTGTAGTAACTCCTTTTTATCTTTATTTTCGTGTATTAGTTGTGCCAAGTAGAGTTTCTGACGAGAGTTGGAGTTGGTTTTTGGATTTCTGCGCAGAAAACAGATTTTTGCTGTCCACCGTAAAATAATCGTATAAAATACAAAAAGATCAGAATGACCTGAAATTTTTTGTGCTTATTCCTCAGCTAATTCCTCAGAATTTTTGTTCTTTAAGTTTTTCTATCTGAGCAACATAAGTGCCTCGAAAAAATTCGTCTTTACAGGTTGTTCTGGTTTTGGCAGATTCTGCCATTTTTCTTACATTTGCTCTTTTACGATGTCTAGTGGATTTCTTTGCTTCACGAAACATCATTGGCTGTAGCTAATGTTTAAAAGTATCAATAGAACTTGTGCCATACATAACCCATGAATATTTTATTTTTGCGCTAACCCTCTAATGTGAATTACTTTTTGAGTATGGTGTGAAGGAAGTTTTCAAGGGTGAAGAGAAGAGGTGATATATGTGATCAAGAAGAGTGCAAGGTCAAAGTTTGGGGATGCCCTCGTGGTTAATCCGAGCATTTTTTTAGAAGACTCAAGCATCTAAGCTTGGGGATGCCCAAGGCATCCCTTCTTCATTAACTATCTATCAGGTCACTTCTCGTGAAACTATATTTTTATTCGGTCACATCATATGAAGTTTACTTGGAAATTCTTTTTGTTTATCCTTTGTTTTTTTTGTTTTCCTTGCAGAAATAATATCACTGAAACCTATCATAATTTTGTGGGAGAGAGACACACTCCATTTTCATTGCTTAGAACACTCTAGTTTTCATTCTTATTGTCATGTGAATGTTCACTTTTTCCCAGTACTGCGTTTATCCCTTGTTTTCATGCATCTCTTATTAAGATCTGTTAATTTTAGTAGATTTATGTGAGCACTCTCATGTTTCATTACAATATCTCTTGGAGAGTTTTTGTTGTTTGGTATTTGATAGAAAATTCTACGTGTGCTAGGTGGTATAACAAAAAAGCTTGCATATTCTTGTAGATCATTAAACTGTTTCACTTGATTATTTGCTGTTGTTTTGAGATATTAATATGCTTAATGGTAAACTTGCTGGTTTAGTATAGTAAAAACAATTAATGGTTGGTCTAGAAGCTTGAAACTATGCCACACTCAAATAACCAGTTGATAAGATAATCGTATATGACTTCCTTTGCTGATAGCAATCGTGATAGCTTTTGTTACGCATTACGGCCGGGGTAGCCAACAGTGACTTGTCACTGCCACGGACCCTCTTGGAGTGATTTTCATTATGGCTTATGATATCATGATTTTATTTAAAATATTTTAACTTGTGATTTCTATGTTGCGGTTTTCTGGCACTTCCACCATCCATATTTGCTAGCCTCTTCGGTATTGTACATTGCCTATTCTCACATGGAGAGTTGGTGCAAACTTCGCCAGTGCATCCAAACCCCAATGGGAGAACTTTGTTATTCTACATATAAGCCAAAATTTATCTTCCTGAAAACAGCCACCATACCTACCTACCATGGCATTTCCATAGTCATTCCGAGATATATTGCCATACAACATCCATCATCTTATGTTACTAGGCATGCTTCATTGTTATTTTGCATACTGCTACACTGGCAGGAGCATTTAGTTTTATTTACATAGTTTGAGTTATGAGTACTAAAAGTATGATGATTCATTGTAAAATAGAGTGTTGCCCCTACCAGTGAGTTTATAAATAGAAAAAATAGAAAAAAAGAGAAAAGGCCAAAAAGGATTAAAAAAAGAAGGAAAAAGAGAGATAATAAAGAGAGAGGGGGTAGCACTACTATCATTTATTCCATAATTTTGCTTGGTTCGCATCATTACCTCAGTTTGGAGAGAGTTATCATATTATGACTTACATAACTATGTGGGGAACTTACATTATAGAACTTGGCTTGTATATTCCAATGATGAGCCTCCTCAAAAGAGATCTAGGTCTTCGTGAGCAAGCAAGTTGGATGCACCCCTACTAGTTCCATTAGAGAGCTTTCATACACTTATAGATCTATGTGCATCCGTTGTGTGGCAATCACTACTCCTTGCATAACTTCGATTATAAGACTTCCTCTTGTCTAATGATCACTTTCAGTTGTGTGAGACTTTCTTCCATTGACCATCCAACCCCCCCATAATGTTCTTTTAGCCATAACATCCTGGTGCTAGGAACCAACACAGAACACTTGCTTGTTTTGAGTGCACAATTATTTGAATGATTTTCCTACGTGCATATTGTTGTCACTTGACTTGATCCTAACAAGGGTTCTTGTGAGAGTTTGATTCCTTGGATGATTATATAGTTGTTCTTGAAGCTTAAAACATCTCTAATATACTTTGCACAGTAGATTGTCTTTTAGTATTGATTCATTGAAAGTTTTTACTTTGTTATTCCTAATGGTTTATGCATTACTCTTTGATAACAACTATAAACCATAGCCTTTATTGATTTAATTATAGTTTAGATGCTTTATATTATTATTGATGATCAAGTTTATGTTGGTAGCATGTCACCTCAGAAATTATTTGTTTTTATCATTTACCTACTCGAGGATGAGTAGGAACTAAGCTTGGGGATGTTGATACGTCATAAACATATCCTCAATTTCTGATGTTCCATGTTGTTTTTATGTTGTTTCCCACATGTTTTTCTATACACTTTATGTAATTTTTATCGATTTTCCGGACTAACCTATTGACAAGATGCCACAGAGTCAGTTCCCTGTTTTCTGCTGTTTTTAGTTTCAGAAAATTGTTCTGGAAATATTCTCGAAATTGGCAAGTTGAAAAGCCAGATGTCTTAGAAGTTCCGTAGGGTCCACGGAGTCCCGAAGAGACCCGGAGGGGTGCCCGGGAGCCACCACACCATAGGGGGCGCGGTTCCCCCTCTGGCGGCGCCGTGATATGGTGTGGGCCCCCTGGCCACCCCCTGGTATCGCCCTTTCGCCCATATATACCCCCCGATACATAAACCCTAGAGCAATGGGCCTTTTCCACCAAAAACATCCGTAGCTCCGCCGCCGCGGTCGACAAGTTTCGGAGGACAGAAATCTCTGTTCCGGCACCCTGCGAGAACGGGGAAGTGCCCCCGGAGCCATCTCCATCGACTCCACCGCCATCTGCATCGCCGTTGCTGTCTCCTATGATGAGGGGGGGCGTAGTTCTCCCCCGGGGCTGAGAGCTCTACTGGTAGATCTATGTCTCATCTCTCTCTCCCATGGTGTGATATTTATGTGATCATGAGCTTTGTAATCTAGTTGAATATGTAGATGTACTCTTCATCTGTTATGCTACACAAGTGATTCTGTTATGAGATCTCTGTAAACACTTTGATCACGGTGTAAAGGTGACAGTGTGTGCACCGTGTGGTTTAGCATGATATTTATATCTTGTGTTGGATGAGCCTACGAAATTGTGGTGTATGTCTAGTACCTTCTAGGGTGCTCATAGTGACAGCGTGGGGTTAACTAGACATGGGAATGCGACTTTAAGGAGTGTTTTTTGCAGCCCTACGCAATGAATTGGTGTTTGTTCCTCAACCGGAGAGTGGTTCAGAGTAGCATAATGAATAGATTATATTTATGCATTCAATTATGTTATCATTGTTGAGAGTGTCCACTAGTGAAAGTAGGATCACTAGGCCTTGTTTCTAAGCATTGAAACACAGTTTACAATCAGTTCTTGCTTGCTGCCAATTTTATTTCAGATTGCTATTATCACTTATTATCATCCATGTTACTTGCATTTACTCTCTCCCTCTCTCTCTCTTCGCCGAACTAGTGCACCTATACAACTGACAATTGTATTAGGTGTGTTAGCCGTGTGCTCGTGCCTTGTGTTCTTATAAGTGTGTGCATGTTCTTAGTTCGCTGCAATGGTGCAGTTTTATGGAGGCTTTGCCTATTCTTCGGAGTGTATCTGTGTCTTTGGTAGGGTTCATGTGGGTGCACCGTGCAGCGGCGTGCTGGTTGGTATGGTGCGCCGTCTAAGACTTTGTTCTCTCTCGGAGCCATTGCGAGGACCCAATATTTTTTGTTCATTTGGTCATTTCCGCTCGATGTGACTGCACACTGGTAGTGCAGGTGATGTGGTTATCGCTCTCTGGATTACAGCCATTCGTCTTTATGCTTTCATGTAGAGAGACAAATTCGTCGTAGACGATGCAGTGTTGTCAAGCTTTCGCCTTTTGGCTATAACAACATGTGATATCTATGCTCCTCTTCTGTTCCACTGCTGTTGGAATGGTGTGTGTGAGGATAAGGAAAGACTTGGTAAAGAAATTTAATAGCAGATGAAGTATAGGGCATGCCTAACATTATTGTCTCATAGGGAGGAACGCTGCAATGTCAAACATGTACGACTTACGAGTATAAACTGCCAATTAAGTCGAAACCGATTAATCACATCAAAGATGATTATGTATAGACCTTGGTAGCGTGGAGTCATGATTGCGGTATAGAAGGAAAGGCGAACCGTGCGATGGAGAGGCAATGTAGAGTTGACATTCTGAGCTAGGCAGCTAGGATCGATCTGCTTGGAGGATTAATCTGATTCGATTCGATTCGATTTGATACTGCTCCACAGCTACTAACTCGACGTGTCCACAACTAGTAGTAATTGACACTAGCGATTCACACGCATGGAAGGCTAGACGAAACGCGCGATGGCACGTTTACCAGTTTGTTCGGCGGGAAGGGCACGAGAGACCCGAAAAGCCTCCTGGCCACTCATCGAGATAAGGCCGAGGACGGCGTCGTGGGGGTCCTCTAAGCGGAGATCACGACAAAAAGCCTCGATCAGGATGAGGAGCCTACTGGAGGTGATGGAACAGGAAGAAGGCCCGCGTGATCTCCTCACAAACCCTATCCATCCCCGCAAGGTGGATTCGACCGAATCGGAGGTGCCATCTACTACCAATTTGTCTCAATTGCTCCATCCCGCGAAGGAACTTCGCCCCAGGGTCACAATCTGCTGTTTCAAGAGGTAATCGTGATCTTGGACATGCAAGGGAATCGGAGGATTCGCTACAGACAAGAAGATGGGATCGACTGTTGCAGACAGAGATATTTCGGGTTGAGCCAAGAATCGGCCACTAGTAGAAAACAGGATATATGTTTGGAGCTTTAGTCCCGGTTATATTACAGACTGAGACTAAAGTATCCATTAGTCCCGGTTCGTGTGCCCAGGGCGCGGGCAAGTGATACGTCTCCAACGTATCTATAATTTCTGATGTTCGATGTTGATATTATGCCAATTGCTAGAGGTTTTCTCCCTTCTTTATAGCATTTTTACGAGTTTTCCGGGACCAACCTATTAACAAGATGCCATAGAGCCAGTTCATGTTTTCTGTTGTTTTTAATTTCAGAAAAGTTGTTCCAGGAATATTCTTGGAATTGGAAAATTCAAAATCCAGAAGTCTTAGAAGTCCCGGAGGGTCCACAGAGTCCCGAAGAGACCCGGAGGGCTGCCCGGGAGCCACCACACCATAGGGGGGCGCGGTTCCCCCTCTGGTCGCGCCGGAATGTGGTGTGGGCCCCCTGGCCACCCCCTGGCATCGCCCTTTCGCCTATATATACTTCCCTGAGGGGAAACCCTAAAAGAATCGGCGAAATTCCACGAAACCTTCCGCAGCAGCCGTCATCGTCAACCCAAGTTTCGGGGGGACAGGTCTCTGTTCTGCTACCCTGCCGGGACGGGGAAGTGCCCCCGAAAGCCATCTCCATCGAATCCACCGCCATCTCCATCACTGTTGACGTCTCCTATGATGAGGAGGGAGTAGTTCTGCCCCAAGGTTGAGGGCTCTACCAGTAGCTATGTGGTCCATCTCTCTCTCCCATGGTGTGATCTATATGTGATCGTGAGCTTTGTAATCTTGTTGAATAAGTAGATGTTACTTATCATCTTGTGCTACTCAAGTGTTTTATTAATATGAACTTTAGAGTCACCTTGTCCCACGGTGTGAAGGTGACAGTGTGCACATCGTGTTTGTCTAGGTCGCTCATAGTGACAGCATGAGGCTAACTAGACATGGGAATGCTTACTTTAAGGAATGCTTTTTGCATGGTCTTGTAGATCACTAAACTGTTTCACTTGAATCATTGTTGTTGTTTTAAGATATTAATTTGCTTAATGGATAAACGGGACGGACTACTAAGTAGAAATTTTTAATGGTTGGTCTAAGAAACTTGAAGCTGTGCTACACTTAAAATTACCAGCCGATAGAAACAATGGTATATGATTGCTACGAGTGATACATTTCTGATGGGCCTTTTGTTACGTGCTACGGTCGGGGTAGCTAACAGTGACTTGTCACTGCCACAGACCCTCTTGGAGTGATTTGCATTGTCCTGGCGTCGTGATCCTCCGAGGGAGTCCAGAGCACCGTCCGACGATAGTGACGTCGACTACGAGTCGGAGTACTATAAGCCTAGGCAGGACTATGACTAGCAGATTAGATCCAGTCTTGCCATTATGTAGATCTATGCTCTCCGTTTAGGTTCAGATCCACTCTTGCCATTATGTACTGCCTTTTTTTATCTATCCAAGATGCATGTTTGTGTGCAATATGGGCGCGAGCGCCGGTGCGACAAATTCTTTTATTAAAAACAGAAAACAGATGCGCTAACGCGCCACTGTTCACCTGAATACAAATTCTTTTATTAAAAACAAAAAACAGACGAACACTACTCCTCGTCGTCGTCGTCGGGGAACTCGTCAGTGACCTCCTCCGGTTCATCGTCGTCGCCGAACTCGTTGGTGACCTCCTCGTCGTCGTCGGAGGTGCATGATGGTACGTCCGAGATAGGCCCCCACCTCGGATCGTCGGAGGCCCAGACTTCGCCGGCGTGGTCGGCCCGACGGAGCTCTTGCAGCGCCTTCGTCCTCCTCTTCCGTGTGGCATATAACGCGATGTGGCGTTCAAGGCGGCGCTCCACCCGCTCAGCCGCGCGGGTCAGCCAGGGCTCCTCGTCGGCGCTCTCCTCCCCCGGATTGTTCCGTTAATACTCGCGGACGACGCGGTCGTCCCTGGCGTCTACTAGGCCCTGAAACACGCGGTGGCGGAGGTGGAGGTGGTCGGCGGCAGTGACGATCTGCGGCTTCGGTGCCCTGGCCTCCATTTCCCAGAGGGTGTGGTAGTCGTTGAAGTTCATCAGCGACCACAGGCGGTTGAGGCGCCAGGCCGCCGCGTCCCAGGCGTGGGCGGCCTCCGCCGTCGTCGCAAAGGAGCCGAGGGGGATATGGTCGTCCCCCAGCGGATATCCGTGCTGAACATTCCGTTCTGCCGTGCTCGGACGCCGCGGAAGACGGTGGTGTTGTTCCTCCTCGGAGGCATGGTGGCGGCGCGACAGTGCATGGAGAGGAGTGGGCGCGTGGAGAGGAGAAGACGCTCGAGGCGCGACAGTTTATATCGCACCCTCCTGGCCACGCGTCACAACTCCCGTGCCACGCGTCACAACTCCTTCATCAACATTGTCCGTGCTTCCAAGATGCATGTTTGTGTGCACCGTTGTCTCAAACCAAAACCCTAGATGTTAGAAGGAGATAGCAAGTTTTTGTGAACACTTTTTCAACAGAACTATGATCATGTATTCCACGTTTATTATTCCACATCACCAACAACATTCCTATCTAGTCTTCTGAATTTTCTTCGTGGAGAGATGGTCTAAGAACCCTAGTCCCTTGCTTATGATCGCTTCGGCCGTAACCATGGAGCATCTTCATTATTTAACGGGATGGTTGGGTCATCTTTCACTGTGAAGGGTGGAATTTCAACAAACTTATTATAATCTTCTGATATGTCTGCCTTGTCCTTGATTCCCACGATGTTTCTTTTCCCTGAAAGAACTATGTGACGCTTCGGCTCATCGTATAATGTATTTGTTTGCTTATTTTTTCTTTTTTTCGGTCTGGATGACATGTCCTTCACATAGAAGACCTGAGCCACATCATTGGCTAGGACAAATGATTCGTCATTGTAACCAATATTGTTGAGATCCACTGTTGTCATTTCGTAAAGCGGGTCTACCTTTACCCCTTCTCCATTCAGTTTGACCCATTTGCACTTAAACAAAGGGAACTTAAAAGAAGATCCATAGTCAAGTTCGTATATCTCCTCTATGTAACCATAGTATGTGTCATTTTTTCCATTCTCGTTTGTTGTATCAAAGCGGACACCATTGTTTTTGTTGGTGCTCTTCTTATCTTGGGAGATCGTGTAAAATTTATTCCCATTTATCTCATATCCTTGAAAACTCCCAATAGTCGAAGATGGTGACCCGACCAACATGTAAAACTAATCTTCAATAGTGGTGTCATTTATAAGATGTGTTTGCAACCAACTTCCGAAAGTCTCCATGTGTTTGCGTTTAATCCATGAGTCATCCTTCCCCGGGTTTGTGGAGCGTACAATATTCTTGTGTTCCTCGAGATACGGAGCCACGAAGATGAAATTTTGTAGAACTGTGTAGTGTGCTTTAGTGAAAGAATGCCCGTCCCTGGGTATCATTGTTTTCTTTCCCAGCATTCCTTTTCCCCTCAGTCTCCCCTCATGCCGTGATTCAGGAACACCAATCGTCTTAAGGCCAGAAATAAAGTCAACACAGAACCCAATGACCTCCTCTGTTCCATAGCCCTTCGAGATGCATCCTTCTGGCCTAGCACGGTTATGAACATATTTCTTCAAGACTCCCATGAACCTCTCAAAGAGGAACATATTGTGTAGAAATACCGGACCGAGAATATGAATCTCTTCACATAGGTGAACCAGGAGATGAGTCATAATGTTGAAGAAGGATGGTGGGAACACCAACTCAAAACTAACAAGACACCGGACCATATCCCTCTGTAATCTTGCCAGAATTTTTTGACGATTACCTTCTGAGATATTGCGTTGAGGAATGCACATAGCTTCACAATGGGTACTCGAACATTTTCCGGTAGAAGCCCCCTCAATGCAATCGGAAGCAACTGCGTCATAATCACGTGGCAGTCATGAGACTTCAGGTTTTGGAATTTTTTCTCTGCCATGTTTATTATCCCCTTTATATTCGACGAGAAGCCAGACGAAACATTGATACTATAAAGGACTTCAAAAAATATTTCCTTCTCTGCTTTAGTAAGAGCATAGCTGCTTAAGTAATGGCGCCATGTATCCGTGTGCTTGTTGCTTTGGTCTTTCATATGTTGCTGGTCCTCCCGTGCTTCTGGCATATCTTTTGACTTCCCATACACGCCCAGGAAATATAGCAGGTTGACGCAGAGATTCTTTGTCACGTGCATCACGTCGATTGAAGAGCGGATCTCTAGAACTTTCCAATAGGGTAGCTCCCAAAATATAGATTTCTTCTTCCACATGAGTGCGCGCTTATAAGGGTCGTTCGGAACAGGTTGGCTGCCATCACCCTTCCTAAATATTACTTTTAGGTCCTTGACCATATCGAATAAATCATTACCACTACGAAGGTCAGACTTCTTCGGGGTCTCTGCCTCACCTCTGAAATGCTTCCCTCCTTTCTTTCTTACGGGATGCTTGATCGGAGGAAATTACAATGCCCCAGGTGTACAACCTTTTTTACATTTATCTAAATAAA
Organism: Alopecurus myosuroides; assembly: GCA_028641055.1. NCBI lineage: Eukaryota > Viridiplantae > Streptophyta > Magnoliopsida > Poales > Poaceae > Alopecurus > Alopecurus myosuroides. The sequence goes on along the minus strand of CM054058.1, from coordinate 515,807,375 downwards.
CACTGTCAGTCTTATCTAAACAGTGTGTGCATGCATTGTATCCCTTGTTTGTATGTCCGGAAATGTTACTAAGAGCAGGCCAATCATTGATGGTTACGAAAAGCAACGCCCGTAGGTCAAATGTCTTTTGTTCATTCTCATCCCACACACGTACACCTGGTTTGCCCCACAATTGTAAGAGTTCTTCCACTAATGGCCTTAGATACACATCAATGTCGTTGCCAGGTTGCCTCGGGCCTTGGATGAGAACTGGCATCATAATGAACTTGCGCTTCATGCATAATCAAGGAGGAAGGTTGTACATACATAGAGTCACGGGCCAGGTTCTATGACTGGAGCTCTTCTCCCCAAAAGGATTAAGCCATCTGTACTTAGCCCAAACCATAAGTTTCTTGCCTCTCCTGTAAAGTCCGGGAAGTCTCTCTCGATCTTTCTCTACTACGATCCATCGGCGGGGTGTCTCAACTTTCCGTCTTTCTTACGGTCTTTTTTGTGCCATCGCAACAACCTAGCATGCTCTTTGTTTCTAAACAGACATTTTAACCGTGGTATTATAGGAGCATACCACATTACCTTTGCAGGAACCCTCTTACGGGGGGCTCGCCGTCAACATCACTAGGGTCATCTGCTCTGATCTTATACCGCAGTGCAGTGCATACCGGACATTCATCCAAATTCTCGCACTTCTCACCGCGGTAGAGGATGCAGTCATTAATACATGCATGTATCTTCTGCACATCTAATCCTAGAGGGCAGAGAGATTTCTTTGCTTTGTACGTACTCTCAGGCAATTCGTTATCCTTTGGAAGCTTCGGCTTCATTAGTTGAAGTAAACTCCCAAATGCCTTGTCAATCACACTGTTCTGTGTCTTCCATTTCAACAACTCCAGTGTGGTACCAAGCTTTATGCTGCCATCTTCGCAATTTGGGTACAACAACTTTTTATGATCCTGTAACATGTTGTCCAGCTTCAACCTCTCCAATTCAATTTCACAGTCTTTCCTTGCATCGGCAATAACTCGGCCAAGATCATCATCGGGCTCTTCTAATGCCCGTTCTTGATCACCTCCTTCTTCTGGATTGTCTTCCATTGCAGTATCACCGTATTCAGGGAACAAAGGATCTTCTTCTTCTTCTTCGTCATTGTCTTCCATCACAACCCCTTTTCTCCATGCTTGGTCCAGCAATTATAGCTGGACATGAAACCTCTCCGAAGTAGGTGGCCGTGAAGGACTCTCGAGGAAGAGTGCGCCCTGACGTTCTGACAATCAACACATGGGCAACACATAAAGACATTATCTTTGTTCACCTGAGCTACAGCGAGAAATGCATTCAGGCCTGCCATATACTCAGAAGTGCGTCGGTCATCGTACATCCATCGCTTCAGTGCATCCATCTGCATCGTATAATTAAGTTTATCAAAAAACATTACAATAACATATTCAATAGAGAAATGACCACAGTACATCGACAAATATAACTTTTTTATGTATCAATTACAGATGAAAAAGATAAGTTTGCTAACCTCGGTCGAAGATACCATTTTTTGAGAGCTAATGTGTGGCTCGGGTATTTCGTCGAACACCTCGTGTGCATAGTAAAATAGCACACACTAGCACCCACCTCTCTCACTGCTCCAAGCAAAAAAACAGAGGGAAGGGGGCTGGGAGGCAGTATATGTAGGGAAAGGGGGGCATTGGTCCCGGTTTGTGACATGAACCGGGACCAATGCCCTTGCGTGTGCCACGTGGCCTGTGGCGAGGCATTGGTCCCGGTTCATGCCACAAACCGGGACAAATGTCTGCTAACAAACCGGGACCAATGCCCTCAGACGATTTCTGCTGCCTCGGGCGCATAAATCGGGACCAATGCATAACATTTGTCCCGAATTTTGATGCAGCCAGGACTAATGCCTTTTCTAGCCCTGGACAAAAGGTGTTGTTTCCACTAGTGTTTGATTAGTTTGGTTGGAGTATTTTTCGGGTATTGGTAATTTCTATTCCGGCCCAATCCCAACATATCATTAGAAGCCCATTTATTACTATATGTACAATATTTGTATTAAGTGAGCGACACTTTTTATAGATCGGAGGGAATATATTTTTAGGCCGGTGTTATTCGAGTCTTTCCCCAGAATTCCCCAAACCTATCGGTCTTTCCTCTCCGACCAAATACGCGGCGAGAAACCCTAGCGCCCACCGAGCTCCTCCTCTCCTTCCCATCCCTCATCACCGGCTGAGACTGCCATTGGGCCAACCCGTGCCTCGGTCGAGGACGGAGATGGCGACGCCTCCTCCTCCTACTTCTTTTTTCTTCAAGGGGAGCACTCCTGCTCCAGCCAACCTGGGACCGAAGAGTGGATCACTAGTAGAAAACAGGGCATTGAGCCAAGCACATTGGAACCGGTTTGTGATACAAACCGGTTTGTATCACAAACCGGTTCTAAAGGGTTTCTCATTTTTTGCAGCAACAGCGGGACCCGCTGTCAGACCCTTTAGCACCGGTTTGTAATCCAAACCGGTCCTAAAGCACTCCCCTAAACCCTATATTCCACCCTGAGCTCAGCTCCATTTTTTCCAGCTCGAGCTCAACTCCATTTCTGCTCTCTCCCTTCCTCTTGTGAGATATAATCCATCCCCATTTTTCTCCACCATTTGTCAAGATTGTTGGTACCCATCGGTTCTACGGTTAGCATCAACATTCCCTCTTCCGGCATTGCAAGTTTTGCTCATTTTCTTGCTCATTTCATTTTTGTTGTGCTAGCTAGGTGTTTGATGAAATGCCTAAGCTAGAATTTGTTATTCATTTGTTATGTATACAAATTGATGCAATTTGAGCTCAAATTTAATTATGATTTGTGGTTTTTTTTAGTGTCGCGCGCCTTGTCCCCTTCCTCACCGCCGTCGATCGCCCCGTCACCGACACAACCTTGGTGAGCCTATTGTTTTTATTTACCAAAACAAATATTGATTTGTATGATTTACATATTTTCTTGTATATAATTTTCTTATTGTGTAAGATTTTTTTTATATATATATAGCGCCATGGTTTTGATATCCGTCCCCGTTGGCCCTCGTCCAGTCTATGATTCGGATGTGGTATATTATCTTTTATAACTACATATTTTCATTTCCTGATTATATGACAATTAATTACGCCGACCAACTTGACATATATATTTTTATCTAGGAGGTAGTGGAACTGGAAATGCCAATCGACCCTATTGTTGAGAAGTTATACTTAGTTGAACAAGAAAATGTTGGCTTGAAAGAAAGATTGAAAAAAACTGAAGAAAGGTTGGAAAAAATGAAAGAGAGAAGATGACCTTGGAAAAGGTTATTGCCAGTGTCGTCGATGGTCACAAGAGCGAGATGGACGCAATGCGCCTGAAGATTAGAAAGATTAGAAAATATGCAATTAGTAAAGAGGCTTGGTATCATTATTCCGTCGGGTCAATTGTTACCTTTGTTGCGATTTTGATCCCATTTGTTGTTGTTTTTAAATGCATTAATTAGAGAGAGTTTTTATGGATGGTTTCAGTGTGTATTTTTATGAGAAATATATATGTATGGTCACTACGCTAGTTTGGTTTTAACGTGTGATGAACTTTTTGTATTAATTAATTAATTTAGTCATGATGATTTAGCATAATAGTTGTTGATAAATTTATATAATGCAGATGAACCGGCAATGGATGTACAGTGATCGACGTCGTCCCGAATTCCTTAATGGCATGCATAGTTTTCTCAATGTGGCTGAGAAAAACAGACAGAATGGATTTATTTTTTGTCCATGTAAAAAATGCCAGAATAAGAGGAATTTCCCTAGCTCAAGAACCATACACACCCACCTGTTGCAAGAAGGCTTCATGCCCAGTTATTTTTGTTGGACCAAGCACGGAGAAAGAGGGGTTGTAATGGAAGACAATGAATAAGAAGAGGATAATGATAATTATCCTATGTTCGGTGAACACGGTGATACTGAAATGGGGGAAGACGAGCCTGAACTTGAGGACATTGTTGATGAGTCTGATGATGATCTTCGTCAGGTCATTCGTGAAGAATAGATAAACTGCGCAAGTGAAAACGAGAGGTTGAAGTTGGAGCGCATGTTAGAAGACCACAAAAAATTGTTGTACCCAAATTGCGAAGAGTGCCAGAAAAAGCTGGGCACCACCCTGGAATTGCTGCAATGGAAGGCAGAGAATGGATTATCTGACAAGGGATTTGAAAATCTGCTGAAAATAATGAAGAAGATGCTTCCAAGAGATAACGTGCTGCCCTGCAGTACATACGAAGCAAAGAAGGTTGTCTGCCCTCTAGGATTGGAAGTGCATAAGATACATGCATGCATCAATGACTGCATCCTCTACCCGGTCAGCACGAGAATTTAACTGCCTGCCCAGTATGCGGTGCATTTCGGTATAAGATCAGGCGAGATGACCCTGGTGATGTTGAGGGGGACGATCGCCCCAGGAAGAGGGTTCCTGCCAAGGTGATGTGGCATGCTCCTATAATACCACGGTTGAAACGTTTGTTCCGAAACAAAGAGCATGCCAAGTTGCTGCGATGGCACAAAGAAGACCGTAAGGAAGACGATATGCTGAGACACCACGCTGATGGGTCGTAGTGGAGAAACATCGACGATAAGTACGAGGAATTTGCACGTGACGCAAGAAACTTAAGGTTTGGTGTGACGCCCCGAGATCGGGCACTATGCCGATTTCAGCATTTCCGCCAAAATCCACATAATAACCGATACCAGGTTGCCACTTGTGATAACATTACAACAGTTCACGAATAATCCACAACAACAACAGAGGTGGTATATACAAGACGACTCCAACGAGTCAAGGATACAACTGATACAACACAAAGATCCAAATAACAGCGGAAGAAATAACATAGTGTCCGACTACGGACACGATACCAATTGGACTAAGAGTCCTGAAGATAACCGATGGCGTCCAATCCCTGCCCAGGCCAAGCCGGAGGGATTCCCAAGTTAACGTCGTCAGACTTCAAACCTGTTGACTGCAATGTGGAATATGCAGCCACGAAATGGATTCGTGGGTCAGTACGGTTAAGTACTGGCAAGTGGATAAACCATACTCACAAGATACCAGCGTACCAATCATCACAAGATACAAATACTTTGGGTACAACGGAAAGGAAGGGATTATTGCAAAGAAGCGGCAGCGGGCTGCACTAACTAACTACAGAGACGCGCTACAACATCCGGCTAAAAGAAAGGGATAGGATAGCGCGACAAAACCAACTATAACTACTCACCAAACAATACCCATCCAGTGATACCCCCTACTAAGGAAGCAACCCAAGGAAACTCACACGGTGGATTAAGGTGACATTCATTTTTATGGTGGAGGTAATCTATTTTACTAGTCAAGTTATCATCGTTAGGTGTAAGTTGTCTGAGTACTTGTTAGCCAGCACTTTCACCAAGTCATCCATAACCGCGGACAACACGGCTTCTCGAGAAGATTAACCCTGCAGGGATGCACCAATTTGGCCGTACACGTAAGAATAACTCGCCAGGCGGGGAGCAAACCCACCAAGCAGGCCACTCAACACAACCCAACTCCTCTTCGCATCAAGCCCAAAGAACCCCGTGCAATTGAGCGCACGGCTAATCAAGCCCCACGAAGAAAAGGGGACCCTCATAGCACTCTAAGAACGTGTCTCCCTAAATGCCGATGTCGAGACATCGTAGTAGTTTTCATAGACGGGGGTGCCATGAGACTACGGTATAGACGTGGGGTAACGGGATAACGTAGTAACACAGAACACAGGATTTTACCCAGGTTCGGTACGTCGCGACAGTACGACGTGCCTACTCCTGCACTTCTCACTAATTGGGACTAAAGCCCGTAAACAGGGTTACAATGTGAGGGTTTGGATCTAAGCTACTCGACGAGGATGAGCTTCTCGGCGAGTTGGCGTAGAGCTTCTCTGTTTTCTCGTTGTTTTGTTTATCTCCCGTCCGGCTTTATATAATAGCCGGATTAGGGCTTACAGAATAGGAAACCTAGAAAACTACGGTAACTTGTAACTTGGAAAGCAAGGAATCCGTCTTCTCCTCCAAGCCAGATCACATGGGCTGTGATCCGGGTTCTTCTAGAATCCGGCTTCTGCGCGTCGGACTACTGGGCCGCCTAATGGACCTAAGCCCACTACCACTTAGGCCACCCTGGTAATCCGGCACTTGGCCCACCATCTTCTATACCCCTATTTGGTATATATCCGACAGTAGCCCCCAAGAAGGATCAAAACTCTGATTCTCCGCTATTCGCCAAATGTTCTTTGTCCGAGAAATACTGATTCAGCAGTCTTGATTCTTCTTATTCTTCATTTGAAAAAGATGGTGACATGAAACTCGGAATCCTGAAATTCCGGCTTTTTTCTCACGATCCTTCGTGGAGAAGAAACTTCCTACGTCAGCGCACTCAACCATGCTGACGTAAGCGACGTTTGAGATTTACTCGGAAAAACTCAGAAACATATCTCTGACAGATTCGCGCGGGAAACGAGGAGATAATCATCATTACTCCGTCGTTTCATTTCACGGATTTTCCGGCGAGCGACACGCGGCAAACATCCAACGGTCAAAATAGCCGTTGGCACGCATCTAAACGGTTTTCCTGCTATAAATAGCCGTCCTCGTCCTCAACGAAAACTTTCCTCACTCCCCACTGCCCACGCCATTGACGCGAACGAGCTCGAGAGCAAAGCACTTGTCCCAGGCGCTCTCAGCATCCAAGCACACCGGAACGCAACGCACCACCACAAGATGGCATCCTCGCCGTCATCGCCGACCCGCGCCGCCATCAACGAGCTTATCAGCGATCTAGATCCGCAACTGGGATCGCCCAAGCACACCGGCGACGAGCCGGAGAAGACCACGGCCTCCGCGGCGGGCGACGCGAATTCTTCCGCCGCCGCGGACGTTGCGGGATCAAGCTCCGCAGCCTCCCCGCCGTTAGCTCCAGAAACGGCGGAGGAGAAGATCCAACTCCTCGGCGACGAGCTCACCGCCGCTGGAGAAGTAGAATTTGTCGGCAACTGGAGTCCGAGTAACTCTTCCCTCGTCCTCCTTCGACAAATGTCAAAAGAGGGATTGATAGTTAAAGGCAAATGGCGAAAGTCAGATGGTGAACTCGAGCCCAGACCAAAAGACGGAGAGTGTGTCCTCCTTACATCTCACATTACGCGAGGTATGGGTTTACCGCCTTCCGCCTTCTTCATAGACATCCTTAACTATTACGGCGTCCAACCACATAACCTCTCTCCAAATTCCATCCTCTATCTAGCTAGCTTCCAAGCCCTTTTTGAGGGATATCTCGGAACAAATCCTAGTCTAGATTTTTGGCAATACTGTTTTGAAGTAAAACATAACATCACAGAAGGTATTTCCCCTATCTGTGGAACCATATCTTTTATTCTTCGGGAAAATAGAGAGGATTGGTACCCGAGAATACAAATACCAGAACCCACCAAATCCTGGCTGGGTTCCTTCTTTTATCATCAGGACATCCCATTCCCTGGAAAGGAAATCGGGGTTCCTTCATTCGTTAATTCCGCCGCCATTCCTCGAGAGAGTTGGACAGCTGAAGCAGTTGAGACATTGCCGGCAAATTTAATGAAGATAAAGCGCCGTATTGCCAAGCTTACTTCTTCCAAACCTTCCTTAACCGGGAAAGACACTGTTTTATGCTGGTTCGGACGTCGCATTCAACCCCTTTCCTTTCGTTCCCGGCTTCTTTGCGAATACCAAGGGCCAGAAGATAGCATGAGGGGAACAGATAAAGCCTATACCAAGAAAGATTTTATAAAGCGACTTCATCAGCTAGTTGCCTCCAGCGCCCAAATCGAAGAAAACCTAGCCATTTATCACGTGGAAAATCGAGTTCCTAAGGTATTTGTACTTTCCTCGTTTCCGAGTTTTCCTCAGATTAACTTGTATCTCCACCTTTTGATCATGTTGTGAATTCTTTCCTAGTTCAACGAACTCGGAGGGAATGATCTTGCTTCCGATGCCGAACTCAGCGAAATACATGCTAGGTTTTACAACAACCGGAAGCGCAAAAGGCAGGTGACTTTCGAGAAAATGGTAACTGTTGACGGAATTCCTGTCGCCACCTCCAGGTATTTTACCGGGTTTTTCCTAGTTACCATCCTCCTTCAGTTCTTCGAGATTTTTAACTCTCGGATATTCTTCTTGCAGTCTTGCCCCAACTCCTTTGAAAACAAAGAAGCTGAAGAAACATAAGGCTGCTATCAAAGAAGAATCTTCTTCTGCAGCCATGGGCCCGAGGAATAGAACGGAAGCTCAGACAGGCGAAAATCTCCGGACCTCTGCTGGAAACGAACCCGTCTCCAATTTGGACAGTAACATCCGGATAAAAGAAGAACCGTTCGACGATCTCGGATATATTCGTCCGGAGGCTAAAAAGTTCTTCGCTCCTGCCCCTCTAATTCGTCCTTGGCCACAAGGTGGATTAGTGATTCGCAATGATATTGTATTTAACCCTCGTCAGGTCTTACAAGATGGCCTTCATCACGTTTGGATTCTTTTTACTGAATATGCCAAAGAATTCAACGAGAACTTGGCCGACTTGCGAGAAATGAGCCAGGTGATACCTCTAGCCCCCAAGCATTAAGTTCAAAATCTGAATTCTTCTTAATGTTTTATCATATGCTTGTTCATACTTAAGCATTTTGGCTTTCATTTCCGTATTCAGCATTCCGCAGATGCCATAAACTTGGAAGTTTTTAAGAAGCTTAATCTCAAAAGTAGAGAAGTAAAAACCCTTCAATCCATGATTGAGTTGAGAAGCAACGAGCTGGCGTCATCTCAGCTACAATTATCTAAAACAACAGGTATGTATTCTCTGCAGTTTTTATCCGGATAACATTTGTCCCGAATTTTCATAAGCTCGAAATGTTTTTGTGTCCCCTAGCTGCTTTAGCAAAAGCCAACAAAATAGCCAAGGACGCTAGCAATGTATCTCGGCTCCGTGCAGAAAACTCGAGCCTTCGCAAGGAACTTACGAAAGTTGAAAAAGACCTGGAGGCCAGTAATCTGGCCCTTGGGATTGCTCAATCCCAGGCTTCTTTGCAAGCGGCGGAAAATAAATCTGTTATCCATGATTTTGAAAGTATGCTATTCCCGCGCATGAAAGAAGGCACCAAAATTGACAAGGTTCTTGGTAACTTAGTTCCTTTTACCAATTTCTCCATGTCTTACTTCCTTTTCTTTTGTGGCCTAAACTTGTTTCTGCCATTAAAACAGGGAATATTCCAGGCATTTCTCGGATTGAGAAAATCCGAGCTTTTGGAGAAGTATGGAACGCGATCAGAAATGCAGGAATGCAATTGATTAATAAGTTCCTTCCCGCAAGTACTATAGATTTCTCGGAAGTTTACAAACTTCCGGGTGCCATCATGGAAGTTGCGGGATCAAAGGAATTCATCCTACGCTCCGCTGCACGAGGTGGTGCGCGCATGGCACTAGGCCTTATGCGCCTGCATTATCCTGACGCGAAATCTTGGCGCGTGGCCTCTGGTGTCCCTCAAGGGTATACAGAGGATCAGCGAACCGCCATCTTTGATGAAGTCAAAGGCCACGCCACCAAGATTGCTTCCATGGTTAACATTTCTATCACTTATCCAGAAGAAGAGGTTCCCGCGGTCCCCGAAGATGAAAGCAGCGAGGAAGACTCGGATGCTTGAAGGACTGCCTCTAACCTGGATGATGGATTTGTATAATAGGAGCGCTATTTACACTGTAATTCATACTGTAACGCTTCTATTTCATTTGTCGAAACAAGAACTCCGCCTTTTGCAGCTTTGAATTATGAAATTCCTTGCAAATTTGTCGGGCTGAATTGCTCCCTTATCTACTAAGTTCTCTGGCATATGTGTTTTGACTGTCTTTAGTGTTTTAAATGACTCGATAGCATTATGATCATCATAACGAGAAACTGGGTATAACCAATCAGTTAGAACTCGAAAACATGGACCATACTAAAGGCATTTTTACTAACCAGATCCAGTGACCCAATATATATTCGATCAGATAATGCTTAAAGATTTGTAAGGAACTTTCTTGAAACTTGGGCACGCAGGCACAATCCGAGTTTCCTTTAGCCATTAACAGGCTGAAATCATTCAATTTTTTAACGCCGAGCACGCAGGCACAATTCGGGTTAACATTGAGTATTTTGTAAGATCATTGGGAAATAGAAAAGGTGGAAACATGCTTTTACTATAATGAACTTGTAAAAAACATGGATATCAGAATTCCAATGACTTTATTTCATGATCTCAAAAGATGTTTACATAGATATTGAACTAAGTATAGAAGGGACGTAACTGCTGGATGCTCCAAGGTCTCTTTGTCTCTCCTAGCTCATCATCTATCTTTCTCTTTCTTTTGCGATTCGGTTTCTCGGGATCGTCTTCCGTATCTCGAATGTCAACAAGATAGTATGATCCATTTTTCATGGCTTTACTTATGACAAATGGCCCTTCCCATACTAGGGCTAATTTGTGCTTCCTTTGCTGCACCAACCTCAGCACTAGGTCACCTTCTTTAAAAGAACGATGCCTGATTTTCCGACTATGGTAACGTCTTAAACCCTGCTGGTAAATGGCGGACCTTTGAAGCACAAGCTCTCGTTCCTCTTCTAGGAGATCAACGGCATTCCGTCGTGCCTCTTCGGCGTCTGATTCGTCAAAATCTTGCACTCTTGGGCTATCATGGATCATATCTGTTGGGAGAATAGCTTCCGCGCCGTAAACTAGGAAAAACGGGGTTTGCCCAGTTGACCTATTTGGCGTCGTTCTTATACTCCAAATCACGGAAGGCAACTCTTCTACCCATGCTCCGGCCTCTCTATGAAGAGGAGTTTCGAGTCTTGGGCGTATTCCTTGCAGGATTGAGCTATTCATTCGCTCAACCTGTCCATTGGATTGCGGGTGTGCCACAGATGCTAGATCTAGGCGAATTCCCGTTTGTCGGCAATATCTTGCCAACCCTCCGATGGAGAAATTTGTCCCGTTGTCGGTTATTATGCTGTCTGGCACACCGTATCTCATCACCAAGTCGATGATGAAATTTCTAGCAGTTGCACCATCCAATTTTTTGATGGGCTTAGCCTCCACCCATTTGGTGTACTTATCCACTGCTACCAACAAATGAGTAAGTCCGCCTCTTGCGGTTTTGAACGGTCCCATCATATCTAGCCCCCAGACCGCAAACGGCCACGTAATGGGGATAGTTTTAAGTGCTTGGGCCGGCAAATTGGTCTGCTTAGCGTAATATTGACATCCTGCACATGTATTAACTATATGCTCGGCATCTGTCTTGGCTGTTAGCCAGAAAAAACCCGCGCGGAATGCTTTTTTGACTATGCTTTTTGATTGAGCATGATGTCCGCAATCGCCGGCGTGGATTTCCTCCAGTATTTCTCTTCCTTCTTCTGGTGAAATGCACCGCTGAAAAATTCCAGAAATACTGCGTTTATATAGGCAACCGTCAATTACTGTGTATCCTTTGCATCGACGGTGTATTTGTCTTTGCAAGACTTCGTCTGCTCCTTCCGGGTACTTCTGATTGACTAAGAAGTTTAAGTACGGAATTGTCCAGTCCGGTTTAACGATCATGACTTCAATCGATTCAGACGCCAGAGGGTAATCAACGTCTCCACCTTTTATGGATGGCTCATGTAAGTGCTGAACGAATACTCCTGGCGGTAAGGTTTTTACCCTTTCTGATCCCATGCGGGCTAGCGCATCCGCGTTCCAGTTTTCCTCCCTTTTGATGTGAAGGACCTCGAATCCAAAGAAACAGATGGCGAATTCATCTACCGTTCTCCGATATTCGGCCATTATAGGGCTTTTTGCATCCCAGGTTTGGTTGAGCTGATGCTGCACCAAATCCGAGTCGCCATAGCACAGTATGCACTTCACTCCTATTTCTTTTGCGATATGCAAGCCGTGAAGCAAAGCTTCATATTCTGCCACGTTATTACTGGCGTTGAAGTGTATTTGCAACACGTACTCCATTGTGTCTCCCTTAGGAGATTTTAAGACTACGCCAGCCCCAGCTCCTTCCTTCATCTTGGATCCGTCAAAGTGCATGATCCAGTACTCGGACTCCGGCATTGGTGTTTTTTCCATTGCTTCTGTCCAGTCGGCAACAAAATCTGCCAAAACCTGGGATTTTATGGCCGTCCTTGACTGGTACTTAATGTCGAAGGCTGCCAGCTCAATGCCCCATTTGGCTACTCGGCCGGTTGCCTCTGCATTGTTTATAATGTCTCCTAGTGGTGCTTTACTAACCACTGTTATGGAATGCCCTTGGAAGTAATGGCGTAGTTTTCTAGATGCGAAAAATACACCATACGCCAGTTTCTGGTAGTGTGGGTACCTTTGTTTTGACTCGGAAAAAACTTCGCTTATGTAATATACCGGATGTTGGTCTGGTATGCTTTGTTCTTCCTTTAACCGTTCCACAACGATTACCGCACTAATAACCCGATTTGTAGCCGTAAGGTACAATAACATGGGCTCTTCGTCTTTTGGGGATGCCAAAATCGGAGCTTTCATCAAGGTTTCCTTTAACTGAGTCAGCGCCGCATCGGCCTCTTCTGTCCATTCGAACTTGTCGGATTTTTTCAGCAGCTTGTATAGTGGTAATGCTTTATCCCCCAGCCGACTAATAAATCTGCTAACGGCAGCTGCGGAACCCGTCAATCTTTGGACATCTTTGACACAGGTAGGTTTTGTGATTTTCAAGATTGCCTTGATCTTTTCCGGGTTAACTTCTATTCCTCTGTGAGAAACGATGAAACCCAGAAGTTTTCCTGAGGGAACCCCGAATACGCACTTAGATGGATTCAACTTCATCTTGTAGGTGCGTAAGTTTTCGAAAGTTTCTCGCAAATCCTCAAGGAGTGTATCTTTTTCCTTGGTTACGACAGCAATATCGTCCACATAAACATGGACATTTTTTCCAATCTGACTATGCAAACAACGTTGCATGCAACGCTGGTAGGTTGCACCTGCGTTCTTCAGGCCAGGCATGATTACGTAATAATACGTCCCGTATGGGGTTATGAAAGAAGTCTTAATTTGATCTTCCTTTTTCATGCGTATTTGGAGGTACCCGGAGTATGCATCCAAAAAGCACAAAAGCTCAGAGCCTGCTGTAGCATCTATTATTTGATCGATTCGCGGTAATGCGAACCTATCTTTTGGACACAATTTGTTCAAGCCTGTGTAATCTATACACATTCTAAGAGCAGTAGTGTCTTTCTTCGGTACTAATACCGGATTTGCGGACCAGTCAGTATGGATCACTTCCTTGATGAAATCCGCTGCTAAAAGCCGGATAATTTCCTTGCCAATAGCCTTCTGTCTTCTTCCGTCAAATCGACAAAGACCTTGTTTAACGGGTTTTGATCCAGGAATAACCTTAAGTTGGTGCTCAGCAAGTTCCCTGGGTACACCTGGCATATCCGCTGGACACCAGGCAAAAATATCCCAGTTCTCACGGAGGAACTTGATGAGCTCGCCTTCTTATTTGTCAGTCATCCCAGTCCCTACGACGACAAATTTTGTCAGATCTTTGGGATCTAGGATTACCTGTCTTGTATTCTCGGATGCCTTGAAGCTGTCTGTTGGCTTCTGAGTTTCTTTTCCTGCCGGCATTTCTGACGGCGATACCTCCTTAGCTAATTCCTTCAATTCTTCCTTTGCTATGACTCTCTGAGCGCAAAGGGCGTTTTCTTTCTCCAACTCGTTTGCCAGCTTAAAATCACCAGCTATAGTGATTACTCCTCCTTTGGGTCCTGGCATCTTCAGCTTGTTATAAATATAACAGGATCTTGCCATGAATTTGGCGAAAGCTGGACGTCCGAGTATTGCGTGATACACGCTTTCGAACGGCACTACTTCGAAGGATACTCTTTCCTGTCGGAAGTGATCTTTATCTCCGAAGGTGACATCTAGGGAAATTTCTCCTAGGGATCGTGCTTGCCTGCCAGGGACGATACCATGGAAGCGTATATTGCTGTAGTTGAGCTGGGACTCGGAAATCTTCAGGTGCTTCAGTGTATCCAGGTACATTATATTAATGCTGGATCCTCCATCCATCAGCACTCTTCTTAGCCTGGTATTTTGAACAATAGGGCTTACAACAAGAGCTTGTGTGCCGGGTTCAGGGATATTTCCGGGATGATCAGACTGATCCCAGACTATCGGTGTATTAGAGTACTTCAAGAATTTCGGGGTTGCCGGCACAACCGCGTTTATTTCTCGAAGTGTTCTTTTTTCCACCTTTGCTGATGGGGTTGCTAAGAAAGTTAGCATTGCTTCTCCATCAACCCTCGGAAACTTGGGTTCGCCTTTACGCTGCTGTTCCTGGATTTTTTCGTCAGTGTCCGATTCACTGTCTTCTTTGTCAGCTTCTGGCTTTTGTTTGGCGGGTTTCCTTTTGGAACCCTTCCCTTTATTTCCGGACCCTGCAGTGCCCTTCATGTGCTTATTCAGCCGGCATTGCGCGTTTGTATGGGTGGGTTTCCCAAATTGCGAGTGGTGAACGCAAGGTTCCGACTTAATCCTTTCCCACTCCTCTGGAGTGTAATTGATTGGATCTGGGTTGCGTCCTTTCCACTTATTTCCCTTTTCTCCTCCAAAGGCTATGTTCACCTCTTTGGGCTTTGTCGTTGTTTCTGGAGTGGCTTTTTTGTCAGAACGAGGGGTTTTCTTGGCAAGTATCAACGATTCAATATTGCCTCCTCTTGCTCTGATGTCATCCTCGGCTGCGGCATGCTCATTGGCGGTTGTAAGCATGGATCCGAAATCCTTGTGCTTCTTGGAACCAACCATGAACGGTACAAGTCCGGGTTTTAGGCCATTGACGAAAGCATGCATTGCTTGTACGTCAGTTACTCCAGAGCAACTATTCTTCATTGCTGTCCATCTGGAGATGAAATCCACGTATGGTTCATCCTCAAATTGCGTGCAACGGTTTAGCTGGTTGATGCTATTCGGGCGTTTGTATGTTCCCCGGAAATGCTGAGTAAATACTCTAGCCATATCGTCCCAGCTATCGACTGTTCGTGACGGTAATCCATTGATCCAATCTCTGGCTCCATCCAGCAGCATTAGGGGAAGAAACTTGACAGCTTCCAGGTCTGTCCCATTGTTGATCTGGACGGCTGTATAGTAATCCGAGAGCCAGGTATCCGGGTTTGTGCTGCCAGTGTATTTCTGGTACGTTGGACCGACCTTGGCAAAGCCAGAATGCAGCGTTATTCTTCGGATCCTGTCGGTAAAACATTTAGGACCAAAGTATAGATCATCTTTTTCTGCTCTGTCAATGTTTGCAGAATATCTTCCGGCTGAATGGACGGAAGGGGATCTGCTCCTTTCTCTTCCATTGTTGCGCGAACGCGCTCTTCCGGGATTGTTTCTATCTCTTCCGTGTTCACGCCCTTTTGGGTTAGGCGGAGTTCTACTCCTGTGCCTTTCTTTGTCCTTAGGCGGTGTCCGGGATCTCTCACGCCTGTGAGGTATATCGTATCTTCCAGCTTTCTCAGCTGGGTTTCTCGGAGGTGGCATTATTTTGCCGTCTTTCCGGTGTTTGTCTTCCCGATCATGGGGTTTATACCCATCTTTCGGGAGATGGGATCCGGTTTTAGACGCTGCATCCCGGTTGTCGGGGTTTTTCTTGTCTTTTCTCGGATCCTCTTTTTTATCTTTTGAGTTGTCTGAATCCCCGGGTTCTTCCGGTCCAGGTGCTCCAGCAGCGCAAGTAGCTGTCTTGTATAGGGCGGAGTTATCATGCAGCCTCCCTGATCGCTCTTGAGCGCGCTGTTGTTGTTGCAATGCTTTTCCTAGGAAAGCATACACCCCTTGGAGTTTTTCCCCGTTGGAATACAGATCGTTGTTAAGAATCGCGAACGCTGCTTCCGCGTTTTCTGCTACGGTCTTGTATATTGGTTCGCCCTTGGCATCTTTGCCGTTTACCTGCTTTTGCCAAGATGGGTTATGGAACCTTTCTTTTGGCGGCCGTTCTTCCGGTCTTGCGATTCCTGGTAACCTAGTAGGTTTTAACGCGGATCTATGCTTTATCTCGTACTCCTCTATTTCTTCCTTCATGACTTTGATTTCATTATGGGTTTGTTGGAGATGTTGCCGAGATCTGAGTAGATGTTGTTGTTGCCGTTGGAAAGCTTGTCTCCTGGCTTCCAGCATCTCAGGGGGTTCATCTGGTCCCACTGGTGTTTGCAATAGCTCTTGCTCTTCCTGTTCCGTCATTGGCGGAGCAGTGATTTCCTTAGATTTCTTCTCCGCAGGCTTTGTTCCGCTAACATCTCCAACTTCCAGGTTTTCATCAGCGAGATCAGCTGATTTTTTCTTCCGGATTTTGTATTGGAGTTTTTTAGAAGCACGGTGCTTTTTCTTGGAAGAGGGAGGTTTTTTGACAGGCTCATCTTCTGTCATCTCCTTGACATTGGGGAATATCGGAGAAGTTTCTCCGTCTTCTCTCTCTTCCACTGGCGGAGGGGTTTTAGGGCTTTCCTGGCTGCCGGCGTCTGTGGTATCAGCCGGTTTTGCCATTAAGACTTCATGGAATCCCTCTTGAAAGGATTT
Organism: Alopecurus myosuroides; assembly: GCA_028641055.1. Classification (NCBI taxonomy): domain Eukaryota; kingdom Viridiplantae; phylum Streptophyta; class Magnoliopsida; order Poales; family Poaceae; genus Alopecurus; species Alopecurus myosuroides. The sequence continues at coordinate 515,790,693 of CM054058.1, read as the reverse complement.
AACCTTTCTTACGAAGGCGTCCTCATCTTCGTCTTCAGAGTCGAAGTTATCCGATCCGGTTTCCGACTCCAACCTTGCCTCAATGGCGGCAAGAACGGATTCTGCTTCCGAGTTCATCGTCTTGTTGACGGATGTCGGATCTTCCGCCTCTGTGACGGGTGTTTGATCTTCCGTCTCCATGACGGGTGTGTTGTTGTCTGCCTCTTGCACGGGATTTCCATCATCCGTGTTTTCGGTGATTTCGGATTGCACCATGCCGATAAAGTGTGTATCACTTTTGTGTCGGCGATCTGAGTAGAATCCGGCATCATAGTCATCTTCGACTGGGTATAGGGCGGGTGGGATAAATTTGCTTCCACCGCAAAACCCCATTGCTTCTGCAGTTAGTCCGATAAAGATGTTAGCAGATCCTATCGGTAACACGCAGGCACTTACCAGGTGGTTTTGCGCCGGTATGTAGGATCCGTTGTCGAGGAAGCGCCCGACGTCGTTGTCGAATTCCAAGCTTCTGACAGTGATTGATCTTCCGATTCCGCCAAGTATCCCAGATCGGAATCTTACGCCTGACGTCGTTTGCCCCACGGTGGGCGCCAACTGTCGAGACATCGTAGTAGTTTTCATAGACGGGGGTGCCATGAGACTACGGTAGAGACGTGGGGTAACGGGATAACGTAGTAACACAGAACACAGGATTTTACCCAGGTTCGGTACGTCGCGACAGTACGACGTGCCTACTCCTGCACTTCTCACTAATTGGGACTAAAGCCCGTAAACAGGGTTACAATGTGAGGGTTTGGATCTAAGCTACTCGACGAGGATGAGCTTCTCGGCGAGTTGGCGTAGAGCTTCTCTGTTTTCTCGTTGTTTTGTTTATCTCCCGTCTGGCTTTATATAATAGCCGGATTAGGGCTTACAGAATAGGAAACCTAGAAAACTACGGTAACTTGTAACTTGGAAAGCAAGGAATCCGTCTTCTCCTCCAAGCCAGATCACATGGGCTGTGATCCGGGTTCTTCTAGAATCCGGCTTCTGCGCGTCGGACTACTGGGCCGCCTAATGGACCTAAGCCCACTACCACTTAGGCCACCCTGGTAATCCGGCACTTGGCCCACCATCTTCTATACCCCTATTTGGTATATATCCGACAGCCGACTACAAAAGTTCCACCCTGGCGCCAAGGGTTCGCACCTGCATATGCATGCGGCAAATGGAAAACCCGAACTAAATGAGGCGATTTGGACGAGATGCGAATCGAATCAGAGTTGCGGGGGGCGCCCATACTCGCTTCCCACATGCGGTTAGTGCGCTCATCATGGATCGGAGGACAAGACCCTTTTCCTAATTAAGTTCGACACTAGCATGCCTCAAAACCACGCCGGGCCTCCTGCCGGTGCCTTATCATCAAATTAATATTATCCAAAACATTAACATGTTGTTGATTAAGTTGAAACCCAACTATCAAACTAAACAGGTGATAAGACGGACAACAAGACTTGAGCGCAAACAACACTAAGCATGCAACTACGACACGAGGGCCAACAAGGTAAACAAACAACAATTAATAGGAAGTGGGAGGAAGGCTGTATCATGGCTGCAAGGTAAACATATGATAGGATCGATACACAAGCATCGAATCATAAGGCTAGAATAAAGGCAACGGAAAGAATCGGTAACAAGTGATGAAAGGCAGCCATAGGCAGCAAGTGAGTATACTTGCCTGGAATCCAGCAAGTAGAGGTACATCCGAAGAACTTGTCGTTGCTCACATCATCTCAACGTCCTATCCGCGGAGAAGCAACGAACTAGAACAAACACCGGATGCAACAATTACTACTACGGCAAGAGATCCAGCATGATCAAGATATGGATGCATGACAAGTTTAAGGATGCATCAAAGATAAACTAGTTGACATGGTAAACATATTTAAATGGGCCCATATGCACTTTGGGTTGCATATAGAAAGGCCCATGAATTAAGGTTGAATTAAATAATCTACAAATAACCATCATGTGTAAGTTGATTAGAATGATGCATGGATGATAAAAACAATAATAAAACAACAATAGCTTCAATTTGAAATGTTGTTTACCAAGTTTGGAATTTTATTTGTTAAGTTATGAACTTTGGCATTTTAAATGATTTAAACAAACATTTGTTGTTTTCACCAATTTTAAATGTTCAAAACAGATAACAAAATTTATATTTGGAAATAACACAAAATTTTAGATAGAATACATATTTCATTTGTTGAATTTGGATTTTAAATGAGCAAGTTATTAAATTGACAATTTTAAATGCATTAATTAAGAAATAGTTGTTTTCAGCAATTTAATTTATTTAAAACAGAACACAAAGTTGATATTTGCAAAGTTCATGAAAAATGGGATGGAAAACATATTTTACTTTTCAAATTTGGAGTTAAAATGAATTAGTTATGATTTATGCAATTAAATCAATTTAAATTGAGCCGGAAGCCCAACATCTAATTTAGGAGGTTCGAGTTATTTATCTAGCCATCAATATTAAGCGTTGAGTTAACATGGCGAGATAACATAAAGATGAGCTATGCAATTTTAAATGGAACCGGAACAATATATAAAACACCCCGATACATTCCATGTTAATTGTTAGGTGATGGCTAATTACCCACAACCCAAAAGATGCAATGCAACATGTGAATGTTTTAATATGCACGATATAGATGACATTTCGAAAATAGGCCTATAGGTATAGGGTTGGGGTTTGGGTTCGCACGTTGGAAAGAGGATCGCCGGGGTCAACGCCGGAAACTTCGGGACATAGAGGAAGTAGCCGACGTCGAGGAAGTAGTGGACGTAGTCGTTCGTAGAGGAAGTAGATGTTGTAGCCGATGTAGGGGAAGTAGGCATTCTCGTTCCAGAGGGGAAGTAGTTGCTCCTTCCGGAGGTTGAGGTATTCATGGCCGATACGCCACATCTTCGTCATCTTCGGTGTGGGTGAAGGACATGACAAATCCGATCTTCGGGGTTCACGCCATCGTCTCCCGGACACGCACGAAGGCGGCCAACGCAAAACGAACACAGAGAGCGACGAGAGATCGTGTCGGTGGTCGGTATTCGGTCCCACACATCCCCGTGGTCGTTGTCGGTCATGGCGGATCTTGTCGACGAGGTACATGTGGGGCGGCGGTACTCGTTCACGGTGGTTATTGTTGATGCATCGTCGACGAGCTTGGTGTGCTATCTTCCGAAGATCTTGATGATGTTTTAGCCTTCGTGGTCGAGGGTGTTCTTGTCGATGGTGGTCATGTACCGGGCACGGGCACGAAGGCCTCGGCCAGAGCAAACACAACACATGCACGGACGGGTGCTCACGGAGCACCAAACCTCTCGCAGGCCTTGTGTCGAACACCAAGAGGGCAGGGACGGTGCAGACGCCGTCGGCCACGGCAGCAGCTGCGTGCTGCCCGAAGAAGGACACCCGAGGCGGCGTAACCACCCGTGGCAGTGAGCAGAGAGAGGAGGGCGACGGGGTCGGCGTGGAGCTGCTCGAGGAGGACGGCAGGAGAGGAGCGGGTGGCGGCCATGGTGTGCACGCAAGCTCCTGCTTGGCGGGCGCCACGCGAGGAAGCTCGTCGGTGGGGTGTTGGTAGCCAGCAGCTGCGGGGATGGGCGGCCGAGGAGGCGCTGGTCTGGTCGTTGCCGACGTCCGTGGCGGCAGGAGGCAGAGGAGTACCGGCGGCAAAGCATGGTGTCGGTTCCGGCCGGAAACAGAGAAGAGGGCGGGCCGGGGTGGAGCTGGACGAACTCGTGGCAGGTGGGAGGGGCTCCTGGGTGAGGTAGCGCAGAGGAGGAAGCAAGGTGGGGTGCTAGTCGCTGGGAGAGAGAGAGAGCAGAGGTGGGAGGAGGGTACGGGAGAGGAGAGGTCGAGGGGGATCGAGGAAGGAGGAGGCTCGGGGTGGGGAGCGACGGGATCGAGCGCTCGGGCGCTGGGTGGCGGCGGCGCCTGGAGCGGTTCGATGCGTGCGTGCCTGTGTGTGGATGGGTACGGGGTGGGCTTAGGGTTTGGGGTCTGGTTGGCTGGTTGGGCTAGGAGGCTTCGGTGGTGGTCTGTCTGCTGGGCCGGTCGGCCTGGCAATCCAAAGACCCTTTTTTTTAAAACCAGTGTATTAATTGATTTAAAACACAATAAAGGTATATTAGCAAACAAATTTTTTTTCCCTTTTAACAGAAAGGAGGTAGAAACAACTTTGAGTTTTCAAACAAATGAAATGCAATGCGATGCATGATGACTTGATGCGAAAAAGAAAAAAAAATCGATTTCTAATTTGGGGAAACACCCCGGGTGTTATAGTTTGGTCTGAGTACAGATGGCCTGAATCCGTTTGGGGAGCATAATAGCAGTCATAGCACCTGGCCCGTGACTCTATGTATCTATAACCTTCCTCCTTGGTTATGCATGAAGCGTAAGTTCATTATGATGCCAGTGCTTATCCCAGGCCCGTCGCAACCTGGCAACAACATTGATGTGTACCTGAGGCCACTGGTTGACGAACTTTTAGAGTTGTGGGCTGACGAAGGTGTACGTGTGTGAGACGAGTACAAAAAAGAGGAATTTGACCTACGAGGGTTGCTGTTTGTAACCATCAATGATTGGCCCGCTCTTAGTAACATCTCAGGACAGTCAAACAAGGGATACAGCGCATGCACACACTGTTTAGGCGAGACTGAAAGTATACATATAGGCAAGAATGTGTACCCGGGGCATCGTCGATTTCTTCCAGACAGGCATCCCGTAAGAAAGAAAGGAAAGCATTTCAAAGGCGAGGCAGATACACGGAGGAAGCCAACCCTCCCTAAAGGTACTGATATATATGACATGGTCAAAGATATAAAAGTAATCTTTGGTAAGGGTCCTGGCGCACAATCTGTTCCGAATGACGCCGACAACCACGTAGCCATGTGGAAGAAGAAATCTATATTCTGGGAACTAACCTATTGGAAATTTCTAGAGGTTCGCTCTGCGATCGACGTGATGCATGTGACGAAAAATATTTGCGTGAACCTGCTAAACTTATTGGGCGTGCATGGGAAGAAGTCGAGAGATACACCAAAAGCACGGCTGCACCACCAACGTATGCACGAACGAGACGACCTGATGAATCCAGAGAATTTCAAAGTTCCTGCCAGCTACGCTCTTACCAAGGAAGAGAAGGAGATCTTTTTCCAAGTCCTGAGCAGTATCAAGGTCCCGTCTGGCTACTCGTCGAACATAAAAGGAATACTAAACCTGGAAGAGAAAAAGTTCCAAAACCTAATGTCTCATGACTGCCACGTGATCATGACCCAGTTACTTCCGATTGCACTGAGGGGGCTTCTGCCAGAAAACATGCGAGTACCCATTGTGAAGCTATGTGCATTCCTCAACGCAATTTCTCAGAAGGCAATCGATCCAGCAACTCTACCAAGTTTACAGAAGGACGTGGTCCAATGTCTTGTCAGTTTCGAGTTGGTGTTCCCACCAACCTTCTTCAATATTATGACGCACCTCATAGTTCACCTAGTCCAAGAGATTTCCGTTCTCGGTCCTGTATTCTTACACAATATGTTCCAATTTGAGAGGTTAATGGGAGTCTTGAAGAATTATGTTAAAAACCGTGCTAGGCCAGAAGGAAGCACGGTCAAGGGCTATGGAACAGAGGAGGTCATTGAGTTTTGTGTTGACTTTATTCCTGACCTGAACCCGATCGGTGTTCCTCAGTCGCGCCATGAGGGGAGACTGCGTGGAAAAGGCACGCTAGGAAAGAAATCAACAACATGTATGGACGAGAAATCTTTTACTCAAGAACACTACACAGTTCTAGTTAATTCCAGCTTGTCGGCTCCATATATCCAGGAACACAAGGATATTTTACGCTCGGAATATCCGGAGCAACCTGAAGATTTCATTGCTAAAAAACACGCGAAGACTTTCGGCGGTTGGTTGCAAAGACGTCTCATTAATGACAACATTGTTGAAGATGAGCTATACTTGTTGGCCAAGCAACCATCTTCGACTGTATTGACCTTTAAAGGGTACGAGATAAATGGTAACATATTTTACACGGCAGACCAAGATAAAAAGAGCACCAACCAAAACAGTGGCGTCCGGTTTGATGCAAAAGACGACAACGGGCAAAGGGTCACATACTATGGTTACATAGAGCAGATATGAGAACTTGACTACGGACCTTCCTTTAAGGTCCCTTTGTTCTGGTGCAAATGGTTCAACCTGTCATGCGTGAAGGTAGACCCGAAGTACGGAATGACAACAGTGGATCAGAAGAATCTTGGGTACGGCAATGATCAATTCGTCCTAGCCAATGATGTGGCTCAGGTTTTCTATGTGAAGGACATGTCTAGCAGACCGAGAAAAAGAAAAGATAAGGAAGCGAATACATCAGACGATGAGCCAAGGTGCCACATAGTTCTTTCACGGAAAAGAAACATCGTGGGAGTCGAGGACAAGACAGACATGTCAGAAGATTACAATAAATTTGATGAAATTCCTCCCTTCAAAGTCAAAGATGATCCAAGCATTCAGTTAAATGATGAAGATGTTCCATGGTTATTACGGCGCAATCAGAAGAAAGGCAAGAAGAAAAATAGAAACGGATCATCCCTTTAGTCCCGGTTGGGGACACCAACCGGGACTAAATGGGTTAGGGTTTCGTTTGGACCAATCAGATAGAATCACACGGATCGTGTGTTTCTTTCAAGCGCTTGTGAGTCGTTGGATCCGGGGTGTGTTTCTTTCGAGTTGTTGTGAGCCGTTCGATCAGGGCTACGGTGTGTTTCTTTCGAGCTGTTGTGAGCCGTTGGATGAGGGTGTTTCTTAACCGTTGGATCAAAACCCTAGCTCAACACTTTGTGAGCCAGAGGACCCTATATATAGCCCACCTTCATACACCGGTCAGTTCATCGAGCAAATACAAAACATCCAGATTCGCCATCATACGTCCTGTCGTGCATTTGGTATGCATATATGCACCCAGTAGACACGGTGGGGCTGTATGATGGCGATACCGTTAGTTTTGTTCTACACCCCCCTTTAAGGTTTGATACATCATATATTCAGTTCATCGAGCAAATACAAAACATCCGGATTCGCCATCGTACGTCCTGCCGTGCATTTGGTATGCATATATGCACCCAGTAGCCACGGTAGGGCTGTACGATGGCGATACCGATTGTTTTATTCTACACCCCCCTTTAAGGTTTGATACATCATATATTCAGTTCATCGAGCAAATACAAAACGTCCGGATTCGCCATCATACGTCCTGCCGTGCATTTGGTATGCATATTGCACCCAGTAGCCACGGTGGGGCTGTATGATGGCGATACCGATTGTTGTGTTAGGGTGGCGCGTGGCGCGGGAGTTGACGCGTGGCGCGGGAGTTGTGACGCGTGGCCAGGAGGGCGCGGTATAAACTGTCGCGCCTCGAGCGCGTCTTCTCCTCTCCACGCGCCCACAGGAACAGCACCACCGGCTTCCGCGGCGTCCGAGCACAACAGAACGAAATGTTCAGCGCAGATATCCGCTGGGGGGACGACCGCATCCCCCTCGGCTCTTTTGCAATGGTGGCGGAGGCCGCCCGCGCCTGGGACGCGGCGGCCTGGCGCCTCAACCGCCCGCGGTCGCTGATGAACTTCAACGACTGCCACACCGTCTGGGAAGCGAAGGCCAGGGCGCCAAAGCCGCAAATCGTCACTGCCGCCGACCACCTCCACCTCCGCCACCGCGCGTCTACTTTGATTTTATAAATAAATGTAAAAAAACAGAAAAGGGAAACAAATAAGAAAAATAAAAGAAGAAACAGGAAAAAGAAAAAGGAAACAGAAAAAAGAAAAAAAGAAAAAGTGGCCCCTGTACAGGACCTTTAGCACCGGTTTGTGTTAACAACCGGTGCTAAAGCACCTTTCGCACCGGTTGTTAACACAAACCGGTGCTAAAGGTCTGTACAGGAGGCGCGCAGTCTGAAAGTGGCCCCTGTACAGACCCTTTAGCACCGGTTTGTGTTAACAACCGGTGCTAAAGCACCTTTCGCACCGGTTGTTAACACAAACCAGTGCTAAAGGTCCCCTGTACAGACCTTTAGCACCGGTTTGTGTTAACAAATGGTGCTAAAGTACCTTTCGCACCGGTTGTTAACACAAATCGGTGCTAAAGGTCTGTATAGGGGGCGTTATCAACACTTAGCGAAAATTTTTGCTCTCATTTCGTTCGCGCGCGTCCTCTCTTCTTCTATGGCGCCGCCTCCCTCTGCCTCCCACCGCCGACCCGAGGCCGCGCGCGCGCCTCCCTCTGCCTCTCCACCGCGGCCCCGCCTCCGCCGCCGTGTCGCCGTCCGCCTCCGCCGCCCCGCCTCCGCCCCATCGCCGCCCAGACGCGGCCCCGACGCTACCGCGGCCTCTGCCTCCCCACCGCTCGCCTCCCTCTGCCTCCCACCGCGCGCCGCCCCGTCTCCGGCCGCCCCAAGTGACGTACATGTGACGTACGCGTGACGTCACCCCCCACAGTGAGTTTTTTTTTTCTGTTGTAGTTCTAATTAGAATTAGAATTTTATTTTTTAGTTAGAATTAGAATTATAATTACATTTAGAATTAGATTTAGAATTATAATTAGCTAGAATTAGAATTTTTAAAATTAGAAAAATATTTGGACATATAAATTTAAAATATATTAGCTAGAATTAGAATTTTTAGTAATTATAATTAGCTAAACTTAGAGAATTTTTTCTGTTTAAATTTAAAATATACCACATTATCTATATAAATAACCGATGAAATAATTTCGCTAAGTGTCCGATGAAATAATTTCGCTAAGTGTCCGATGAAATAATTTCGCTAAGTGTCCGATGAAATAATTTTGCTAAGTGTTCTTCATTTTATAAATTTTACTAGCAGGTGTTGAGCTATGGATCCCCAAGAACCTGCACGTGATCCGCACGCCGATCAGCTCGCGGGAATGGGTGAGGCGGAGAAGGAAAGATACATGTGCCAGATGATTTTTGAAGATGCAACGGCCATATATCATGATCACGACGGTGGACAGGCGTTTAGCAATCAATTTTTGAACGACTCCGGTGACGGAGCTGAGAATATAGAAGATGTAGTAGATGATGACGACGACAATGTCGAGGATGCAGAAGTGCCCTCCAGAACAAACTCTGCCAATGTATATCTCAAGTCACTGTTGACGCAACAATTAATTTGTATTGCACTTACTATCGAATCATTATTTTCCCGTTTAGGCGCCCTCCGGAACAGCTAGCGCAAGTACTGAGTCAAAATCGAAACGAGGCCCGGCCGCAAGGTTGAAAGATACCGCAAGGTTCTCGATCGATATAGTTGCTGCTGATGGCAAACCACTGGAGCCCACAGAAACTTATCACAAATTCGTAAATCAGTGCGGAGTTGTTGTAAGAGACCTGGTCCCGATCAACTTAATAGAATGGAATAAGCCGAAGACCGGCGCCAACGTTGGAGCTACTTATGTCGATGACAGATTGAAAAAAGTGCTTTGCGACACGGTATGGCTAAATTTCAACGTAGCGGAAGATAAGAAGAAGAAACTCGAGGAGTGGACTTTGAAGAAGATGGCCACACAATTCCAGAAGTGGAAGAAAGACCTGTGGAAGAAATATAAGGACGAAGATCCATTTTTCACTAGGCACCTAGTGAAGATAAGAGACGCTTGGCCTGATTTTAAGGCGTACAAGAAATCGGGTGTCTTTACATCCCGATCAGCCACAAATAAGGAGAATGCGGAGAACAAGAAATATCACCATATTTTGGGGTCAGGTGGCTACATGACTGCCCTGCCTAGGTGGCGACACTATGAAGATGCGCTTCTGAAAAGATGTATCATTCCACAGACACATGACTGGCCCGATAGGTCCAATTTCTGGTTGTTTGCGCATGGGGCAACGTTAGACGCTGAGACTGGGATGATTGTTGCTCAGGGACCATGGTCGGAAAAAATAACAAAAGTCGTATCAGAACTAGAGAAGGCAATAGAAGCTGTTCGAAAAGGAACTTTTGTTCCCGATAGAGAGAACGACGAGCTGACGAAGGCACTCGGGAACCCCGAAAAGTGGGGACGAACACGAGGCTTTGGAGCCACTACCCCGTGGAGCCAAGGTTTTCCAGCGGACCTTGGCACTTACAGAAGCCGTGGTCGAAGCAAGAAGAAGGCGCTGGAACGGATATCGACATTAGAAGAGAAGGTGGCGTTTCTCTTGGAGAAAGGGGGACACCCTGCACCTGACACTGAAGAGGAGGTAGAACATCGTCCTTCACCTGATCAGCTGCAAATAGAAGACGATCCCGTAGCAGATGCCGACCCATCTCAGCATAGAAGCAGCGTGGGTTCCACGCAGCTGCAGCTAGAAGACGGTCGTGCAGTCGAACCGTCGACGCCTCACTACCCCGTGGATGATATCACGGAGAAGACAAACTGTGAGATATATATGCCAATGGGGAACATATCCTTCAGGGTGGCGTCAGGCTATGCTTTACCGAATCAACCTGGAGCAACCTACCATGGTGGTCATATTCCAGCATCCCATGCTCGTGTCGGGTTGTCAACAATTACGCCGGGATGCCATTCAATTGAGCTCCATATTCCTGGAGGTGAAGGCGAGAAGACACTGGGAGAAATGGAGCTTGGTATCATCTTGTGGAATAAGAAACACATCGTGTTTCCTAACGCGGCGCCAAGACCACGGACTCCTCCAGGTACAAATGCACCACCTCCATCAATTACTGAATGTTGCACCACATGTAAGCCTATTTTTAATAGTTTTTTCCCTTTCGTACAGAGAATGCACGACCTCCAAGTACACCCCCCAACGCACCTCCAAGTCCACCCCACAACGAAGATTGGGAGCCCAAGGCCGAGGGTCCATCGCCCGTGCACTCCCGTGAGCCGACGGATGAGCCCACTACGGGTACGGCAAAGCGGAAGCTGCAGTTCAAAAGAAACGGGACTCCTCCCAAGAAGAGACCAAGGAAACCCAAGAAAGTCGATACTCCCCCGCAGTTACCAGGCCTGATGACTCCGGAGGAACTAGACGAGGCCGTGAAAGCCAAAACCAAAGCATGGTTCGCACGGTTTCCCCTGAAGCCCCCTCCAGACCTCTGGAAGGAAACTCTGAAGAACATACCAAAGTGGAAAATTGAGCGCACCATCGACAACTTATATTATCCTGCACCGTCGCCACCGCCGCCCCTTCCAGACTATGAACGGTACATTGAAAAGATGCACACCGCACAGATGAAGCAGACGGAGTAGATGAAGCAGGCGGAGCAGATGAAATGCGGGAAACAAGTTCCCCAGCTCGGACAACAAGAAGCACGGTCAATTGCCCCGCTCAAGGTGTTATCTGGCCAGGATTCAGTGTCCGGTCCACGCATGGGCGACTCCGGTTATGCTATTGTTGATGTGGTATATAAATACAAGCCCGAGCACCCTCTGGTCAAAAATCCTACTGCTCTAACAACCCAACTACGGAATTTACATGATTGGTACTTGGAGGCCGCAAGGCAAAAGAGAGACTGTATCATGGCGGTAGTTCAGGATAAACACTACTTCGGAGAGTACGGTGTGGAGCTTGGGTTCGATGACTTCTTCCAAATGTACAATCAACGTGCCCTCGACAAGTCTATCCTCAGTTGCTACTGTTTGTAAGTGATTTATTTGTGTAATTTAATTATTTAGTTAAGCTCGCTTTCATTGCCCGTATAATTATCACTCACGACATTCTTTTTGTACGCTACTATGCAGAATGAAGATTCGTGAATGCAGCCTGGCAGGAATCTGGGACTTTGGGTTCATTGACCCGTATTCGTATCATCAAGACACAATAGAAAAGTTCAACAAGGATACACCGGATGATTTGCTAAGGTTTTTGAAGCGACAAAGTACCAAAAAAGAAATACTTTGGCCCTACGGATTCAAGTGAGTGTTACTGTCTTGTAGACATTCCATTTTGCTTACCTGATGTTAAGTGTAATTGATGAGTATGCATGACTGCTTGTGTACACGTGCGCAGGTCCCACTTCATATTGTTCATCATTAGAATCGATCAAGGACAAGTTGAAGTCTGGGACTCGTTAACCTGGGACGCTGACACATGGAATAGCGCGCGTCAGATGCTTCAAAGGTATATATATCGGCCTCTTTCGTTCATCGGCCTCTTTTTCGTTCATTTCCTGATATCAAGTAAGTAATAATTAACGCTTGTATTCATTTTTGTTTTGTCGGCCAGGGTTTGGCAAATGTTCATCAAGGAAGAACCCGGTACATGGGTAGACAAGCTCCACTTTCAGATTAACAAAGTAAGTAGTACTACGTACCCTGGTTTCAATACCATTACCATTCTCTTGATTATTATTAATTTGACTGAATTATGTTCTCGTATATAGAAAGTCCCGCAAGAACCACAGGGAACTGATTATTGTGGATAATACGTTTGCGAGTTCATTCACAGGATTATCAATGAGAAATCCCGTACTTCCAGAAATCTAGAGGTACGTAACCGGATCTTCACAACTTTATTTATGTTTCCATCAATTATGTTTAGTTTTGTTCATAACTTAATTGTTTTCATCTACTTCTTTTAAAGATGCAACGAAAGCGGGCGATGCTCAAACCAATCCAACGTTGCAAGGCAGTTGCAGAGGAATTGGCAGGATTTCTCCTCACGCAAGTCATAGATGAAGGCGGATAATTTTTCCATCCTATGAACCAATAGCCAGCTCCCTTCTCTATGCAAGTATACAACTATTGAAAACGAACTTCAGATTATGTAATGCTCGGTCGAGTACTTCGTGTTACATGTATATATATATGTACTTTTATTTGGTGCATCAATATTTAACCGCAAACACGGAATCAGAAACACTTAACCTCAAACACGGAATCGGTGTTTCCGGATACGTATTTCCGATTACGTGTTTCCGATTCCGTGTTCATAAAAAATGAAACACGGACACACGGAATCGGAAAGACTAAACGGAAACACGTAAACGGAAACACATAAACGGAAACCCTGAAAATACGGATCACGCCCTAAACCCTAAACCCTAAATACGGAATCGGAAACCCTGAAAAGAAAAGGAAAAAGAAAAAGAAAAAAAAGCTTTAGGACCGGTTGGTGTTACCGATAGAGAGAACGACGTTGGAGCTACTTATGTCGATGACAGATTGAAAAAAGTGCTTTGCGACACGGTATGGCTAAATTTCAACGTAGCGGAAGATAAGAAGAAGAAAGTCGAGGAGTGGACTTTGAAGAAGATGGCCACACAATTCCAGAGGTGGAAGAAAGACCTGTGGAAGAAATATAAGGACGAAGATCCAGTTTTCACTGGGCACCTAGTGAACATAAGAGACGCTTGGCCTGATTTTAATGCGTACAAGAAATCGGGTGTCTTTACATCCCGATCAGCCACAAATAAGGAGAATGCGGAGAAAAAGAAATATCACCATATTTTGGGGTCATGTGGCTACATGACTGTCCTGCCTAGGTGGCGACGCTATGAAGATGCACTTCTGAAAAGATGTATCATTCCACAGACACATGACTGACCCGATAGGTTCAATTTCTGGTTGTTTGCGCATGGGGCAACGTTAGACGCTGAGACTGGGATGATTGTTGCTCAGGGACCATGGTCGGAAAAAATAACAAAAGCCGTATCAGAACTAGAGAAGGCAATAGAAGCTGTTCGAAAAGGAACTTTTGTTCCCGATAGAGAGAACGACGAGCTGACGAAGGCACTCGGGAACCCCGAAAAGTGGGGACGAACACGAGGCTTTGGAGCCACTACCCCGTGGAGCCAAGGTTTTCCAGCGGACCTTGGCACTTACAGAAGCCGTGGTCGAAGCAAGAAGAAGGTGCTGGAACGGATATCGACATTAGAAGAGAAGGTGGCGTTTCTCTTGGAGAAAGGGGGACACCCTGTACCTGACACTGAAGAGGAGGTAGAACATCGTCCTGCACCTGATCAGCTGCAAATAGAAGACGATCCTGTAGCATATGCCGTCCCATCTCAGCATAGAAGCAGCGTGGGTTCCACGCAGCTACAGCTAGAAGACGGTCGTGCAGTCGAACCGTCGACGCCTCACTACCCCGTGGATGATATCACGGAGAAGACAAACTGTGAGATACATATGCCAATGGGGAACATATCCTTCAGGGTGGCGTCAGGCTATGCTTTACCGAATCAACCTGGAGCAACTTACCATGGTGGTCATATTCCAGCATCCCATGCTCGTGTCGGGTTGTCAACAATTACGCCGGGATGCCATTCAATTGAGCTCCACATTCCTGGAGGTGAAGGCGAGAAGACACTGGGAGAAATGGAGCTTGGTATCATCTTGTGGAATAAGAAACACATCGTGTTTCCTAACGCGGCGCCAAGGCCACCGACTCCTCCAGGTACAAATGCACCACCTCCATCAATTACTGAATGTTGCACCACATGTAAGCCTATTTTTAATAGTTTTTTCCCTTTCGTACAGAGAATGCACGACCTCCAAGTCCACCCCCCAACGCACCTCCAAGTCCACCCCACAACGAAGATTGGGAGCCCGAGGCCGAGGGTCCATCGCCCGTGCACTCCCGTGAGCCGACGGATGAGCCCACTATGGGTACGGCAAAGCGGAAGCTACAGTTCAAAAGAAACGGGACTCCTCCCAAGAAGAGACCAAGGAAACCCAAGAAAGTCGAGACTCCCCCGCAGTTACCAGGCCTGATGACTCCGGAGGAACTAGACGAGGCCGTGAAAGCCAAAAACAAAGCATGGTTCGCACGGTTTCCCCTGAAGCCCCCTCGAGACGTCTGGAAGGAAACTCTGAAGAACATACCAAAGTGGCAAATTGAGCGCACCATCGACAACTTATATTATCCTACACCGCCGCCACCGCCGCCCCTTTCAGACTATGAACGGTACATTGAAAAGATGCACACCGCACAGATGAAGCAGGCGGAGCAGACGAAATGCGGGAAACAAGTTCCCCAGCTCGGACAACAAGAAGCACGGTCAATTGCCCCGCTCAAGGTGTTATCTGACCAGGCTTCAGTGTCCGGTCCACGCATGGGCGACTCCGGTTACGCTATTGCTGATGTGGTATATAAATACAAGCCCGAGCACCCTCTGGTCGAAAATCCTACTGCTCTAACAACCTAACTACGGAATTTACATGATTGGTACTTGGAGGCCGCAAGGCAAAAGAGAGACTGTATCATGGCGGCAGTTCAGGATAAACACTACTTCGGAGAGTACGGTGTGGAGCTTGGGTTCGATGACTTCTTCCAAATGTACAATCAACGTGCCCTCGACAAGTCTATCCTCAGCTGCTACTGTTTGTAAGTGATTTATTTGTGTAATTTAATTATTTAGTTAAGCTCGCTTTCATTTCCCGTATAATTATCACTCACGACATTCTTTTTGTACGCTACTATGCAGAATGAAGATTCGTGAATGCAGGATGGCAGGAATCTGGGACTTTGGGTTCATTGACCCGTATTCGTATCATCAAGACACAATAGAAAAGTTTAACAAGGATACACCGGATGATTTGCTAAGGTTTTTGAAGCGACAAAGTACCAAAAAAGAAATACTTTGGCCCTACGGATTCAAGTGAGTGTTACTGTCTTGTAGACATTCCATTTTGCTTACCTGATGTTAAGTGTAATTGATGAGTATGCATGACTCCTTGTGTACACGTGCGCAGGTCCCATTTCATATTGTTCATCATTAGGGCATCTCCAATGTAAAAATAAGAGTAGACCTTAAGCAAAAAAATGGTCTTAAGACCCATCCATATACATTGTAGCACTAGACCTTAAGCTAAAAATCTTAAGACCCACCCATACCACTATGGCCTTGCCATAAGAAATTAAATAAAGCAAAGTAATATTTCTCTCTCCTACTTTACACTGTTTGCATTTGTCAATTGGTCAAAATATTCTGCTACGTGGGCTCCATCTTAAGGTTCAACTAGACTTTAAGCATTGTGAGGTTTTTAGACTGCTATAGCACATGCTATGGGACCCAGCTTATAGTCTCTACTGGAGATAAACATTGGAGACGCCCTTAGAATCGATCAAGGACAAGTTGAAGTCTGGGACTCGTTAACCTGGGACGCTGACACATGGAATAGCGCGCGTCAGATGCTTCAAAGGTACATATATATCGGCCTCTTTCGTTCATCGGCCTCTTTTTCGTTCATTTCCTGATATCAAGTAAGTAATAATTAACTCTTGTATTCATTTTTCTTTTGTCGGCCAGGGTTTGGCAAATGTTCATCAAGGAAGAACCCGGTACATGGGCAGACAAGCTCCACTTTCAGATTAACAAAGTAAGTAGTACTACGTACCCTGGTTTCAATACCATTACCATTCTCTTGATTATTATTAATTTGACTGAATTATGTTCTCGTATATAGAAAGTCCCGCAACAACCACAGGGAACTGATTATTGTGGATACTACGTTTGCGAGTTCATTCACAGGATTATCAATGAGAAATCCCGTACTTCCAGAAATCTAGAGGTACGTAACCGGATCTTCACAACTTTATTTATGTTGCCATCAATTATGTTTAGTTTTGTTCATAACTTAATTGTTTTCATCTACTTCTTTTAAAGATGCAACGAAAGCGGACGATGCTCAAACAAATCCAACGTTGCAAGGCAGTTGCAGAGGAATTGGCAGGATTTCTCCTCACGCAAGTCATAGATGAAGGCGGAGAATTTTTCCATCCTATGAACCAATAGCCAGCTCCCTTCTCTATGCAAGTATACAGTTATTGAAAACGAACTTCAGATTATGTAATGCTCGGTGGAGTACTTCGTGTTACATGTATATATATATGTACTTTTATTTGGTGCATCAACATTTAACCGCAAACACGGAATCGGAAACACTTAACCTCAAACACGGAATCGGTGTTTCCGGATACGTATTTCCGATTACGTGTTTCCGATTCCGTGTTCGTAAAAAACGAAACACGGACACACGGAATCGGAAAGACTAAACGGAAACACGTAAACGGAAACACGTAAACGGAAACCCTGAAAATACGGATCACGCCCTAAACCCTAAACCCTAAATACGGAATTGGAAACCCTGAAAAGAAAAGGAAAAAGAAAAAGAAAAAAAAGCTTTAGGACCGGTTGGTGTTACCAACCGGTTCTAAAGGTCCTCCGCCTGCGCGCGCTCTTCGGCGCCCACGTGGAGGCCTTTAGCACCGGTTGGTGACAGACCGGTTCTAAAGGGGGGGGCCTTTAGTCCCGGATACGTAGCACCGGATTTGTATCCGGGTCCAAAGGCCCTTACAAACCGGTGCTAATGCCCTGTTCTCCACCAGTGGATGTCAGGTACATGGCGTGCGCGTAGGTGGATCTCCTCCATCGTCCTCCATGGGAAGAATCCCCCTGGATGGGATATGGTATGGTCGATCTGGGCGGTCGTGGGTCCACTGAGGCTGGGGTGAGGAGAGGAGGTTAGCTAGGGGCCCACCCTCTCACTGCCTGCAGACTCGGTGTGTGCTGGCTCGTTGCCATCCACCCCTTGCACTTCTCCCAGGTTCATTTCTGCAACTTTTGGGTTGTTGGAAGTTGGTGCGCTATCTTCATAGGCTCCATGGAGTTCTCATGTTCTTAGGTTGCTTGGAGGTTGTTTCGGGGCAGTTCGGATGTCAAGATGACGTCGACCCTAGGGAGGGTGGCGCTTGTGGTGCGTGTTGTCTGCTCTCTCGGCAGCGCGAGCGACGAGGGGGCGACGGTCGGAGGCTGCAGCGCGGGGCCGCTCCACCAGTCTTGGTGCGTGATCTAAAGAATAAGCCCCTCTCGGTCCGTTATTGTTTGTCTCCCTGCTGGCGCTCGATCTTGGAGGCCGGCAGGTCGGTGTTGGGGACCTCATTACCATGGGAGACCCTTCGCCAGCTGAGTTCACTACAAGAAAGATGACATTTAGTCACCAAGTAATTGCCACCAAGCAGTTTGGTGGCTACATGTGTACCATTTGTCACCAATAACTTAATAGTTTGGTTACTATTTCTCCACTAAACCTTTAGACACCAAGGGCTGGTAACTAAACATTGTTATTTAGTAACCAACAAATGCAATGTTGGTTTCTAAATATGTTCGGTAACCAGATTTTAGCAACCGCGAATAAATCAAGAATGTTGGTGACAATAAATAATTAGCAACCAATTGTTGATCTTTAGTTACCAAGTACCTTGGTAACTAAAGGTCTATTCTCTAGTAGTGGTTGTGTCCACGACGGAGGTGAGATTAGAACTATGTGAGTAGGCCAACACATATCAGTAATAAGAAATTAATTTACTTATATGTGATTACCTCTTAGGTATTTTGCGTGCCAACTATAATTTTAATTTTGATGTGACTTCAACTACATGTATGTAATAAGAGACTGAGTAACTCATATATTTTATTAGAATACTACCCTCTTCCATAGAAAAAATGAATATTACTCTATATTGAAACGACCATAGTACATGTTTGTTTTCTCTTATCAAAGTGGTATAAACGATACTGTTGGAAACCTAACCATGGTCCATATTGTTTGCGTCCCGGGGTAACGCCTATTTGGTTCTTGTATCATGAAACACTTCAGCTGCGGGCATAGTGTTGGAGCGACTTGGTATGTGGACCGAGTGATGTTTCGACACATGTAAAGCTGGAGCTCTTCGAATCGCGGGGTTCTTGTTATCAGCTCGAGGTGTAGGACGGTACAGAAGGTTTGGGGAAGCCTCTCACGTGAATACGTGGGGTTCCGGTTGTATTTATATTAGGCCAAGAGGCCAATTAGGGTTTGATTACAATTAGGTTACAGTATACGTATGTACAACTAATATACGCTAACACCCCCCCGCAGTCTCAGCGGGAGGCTCTCGGACACAGAGACTGGACCGAAAGTCGAGAAATAGCGAAGACGGCAGCCCCTTTGTCATAACATCGGCAAACTGCAATGCAGAAGGGACGTGCAGAACTCGAACTTCACCAAGAGATACCTTCTCCCGGACGAAGTGAATGTCGATCTCAATATGCTTGGTGCGGCGATGCTGCACTGGGTTGGTCGACATATAAATGGCGGAGACGTTGTCGCAGTAGACAAGTGTAGCAGAACGAAGTGGTCGATGGAGTTCCTGGAGAAGTTGACGAAGCCAACAACACTCAGCAACTGCATGAGCAACAGCGCGATATTCAGCTTCCGCGCTGGATCGAGAGACGGTGGTTTGTCTCTTGGAGGACCAAGAGATCAGACTATCGCCATAGTAGACACAATAACCTGACGTGGAACGACGGGAGTCCGGGCAGCCAGCCCAGTCGGCATCAGAGTAGGCCATCAGGTCGGTGGAGGTGGAGGCACGAAGATGAAGTCCAAAATCTAGAGTACCACGAACGTAGCGGAGGACACGCTTGACGAGAGCGAGATGAGGCTGTCGTGGAGCATGCATATGAAGGCAGATCTGCTGAACCGCATATGAAAGATCCGGTCGAGTTAGAGTCAGGTATTGGAGAGCACCTGCCAAACTCCTGTACTCCGTAGCATCAGGAACGAGGTCACCAGCAGTATCAGAGAGCTTGGCCTGAGTGTCAACTGGGGTCGGTGAAGGATGACAATCAGCCATGCCAGCACGCTGAAGAAGATCAGCGGCATACTGACGCTGTGAGAGAAACAGACCAGTCGAGGATCGGCGCACAGAGATCCCCAAAAAGAAGTGGAGATCCCCGAGATCAGTCATCGCAAACTCACTGTGTAGTCTGTCCAACAGACGCTGAAGAAAACCAGTAGAGGATGCAGTGACGATGATGTCGTCAACGTAGAGCAGCAAGTAGGCCGTGTCACTGCCGGACCGGAGAACAAACAACGAGGTATCCGTCTTAGAGGCAGTGAAACCCATGGTAGCAATGTAGGTGGCGAACCGTTGGTACCAGGCACGAGGAGCTTGCTTCAGTCCGTAGAGAGACTTGTGGAGACGGCAGACATGATCTGGACGAGAGGGATCCACAAAGCCGGGCGGCTGCTGACAATAGACCACCTCATCCAGATTTCCATGAAGGAAAGCATTCTTGACATCGAGCTGACGAATTGGCCAAGAACTAGAGACGGCAATGTGAAGTACCAGCCGTATCGTGGCGGGTTTGACGACAGGACTAAAAGTCTCGTCATAGTCAATACCAGGGCGCTGAGAGAATCCACGGACAACCCAACGGGCCTTGTATCGAGCGAGAGACCCATCCGAGTGAAACTTCTGACGAAAAATCCACTTGCCGGTCACAATGTTGGCATGAGATGGGCGAGGTACGAGAGACCATGTGCCGTTGTCGAGCAGAGCCTGGTGCTCTTCAGCCATAGCGGCACGCCACCTAGGGTCTTGCATGGCTTGACGAAAGGTGGTTGGAACAGGACCAGCAATGTCGTCGATGACCGAGAGGTTTAGCCGATCAACAGGGCGACAGACACGGCCAGAACGAGACGTCCGAAGGTCCTGGTCCGTGGGCGCAGTCGACGTGGGCGCAGTCGAGGCAGAACGACGCTGATATACACGCGTCGGAGGTGCCGGCTCCATGGGTGTTGTCGATGCAGGGTGGCGCTGACGAGCGCGTGTCGGAGGGGCCGCGTCTGTGGGCGCGGTCGAGGCAGGAACGCGCGGTTCCGTCGCGGCAGGGCCAGTAGCGACGGGCTGCGGAGACGTCGCGACAGGACGACCTGGCGTGGGAGCGGCAGGGGTCTCCTGCATGCGGGTGGGAGACACAGCCGCACGGACGACCAGGGGATCATCAAAGAGGAAGTCCAGGCGCCTCAAGGATGATGTAGACGGCGTTGACGGCCGTAATGCTGCAATCTGAAACGGAAAAACAGTCTCATCGAAAACAACGTGACGTGAGATGATTAGTTTGCCGTTTGTCGGGTTGTAGCAGCGGTACCCGCGGTGGTTGGATGGGTAACCAAGGAAGACACAAGCGGCGGAACGAGCGTCGAGCTTGTGTTTTGTCGTGGAGGACATGTTAGGGTAACAGAGGCAACCGAAAACCCTAAGACTGTCGTAGCTAGGAGGACGACCATGGAGGCGTGTGTAAGGAACCTCGGATGCGATTGCTTTGCATGGACGTCTATTGAGAAGGTACGTGGATGTGGCAAGGGCTTCAGCCCAAAATTCCGAAGGAAGATGAGCATGAAACATGAGTGTACGCATGGTGTCGTTAATCGTGCGTATAGCACGCTCGGCCTTGCCGTTTTGCTGAGAGGTGTAGGGACACGAGGCGCGTAGCAGCATGCCGTTTGAGGAGAGTAGAGTATCAACATGAGAGTTGAGGAACTCGGTCCCATTGTCTGTTTGTATAGAGCGAATGGTGGCGTCGAACTGTGTGCGTGCATAAGCAAAAAAATTCTGTAGTGAGCGCGCAGTGTCTGATTTTTGTCTGAGTGGAAAGGTCCAATAGAAGTGCGAGTAGTCATCGACAATAACAAGATAATATCGAAAACCAGAAGTACTCATTATGGGTGATGTCCACAAATCACAATGGATCAAATCGAACACGGCACTAGAAACAGAAGTAGAGGAACTAAACGGCAACCGAACATGTTTGCCGAGTTGACACGCATGGCACACACTAGAACGACGACTTTTATTGCACTGTATCAAATCTAGACGCTGAAGCGAGGACAGGGCATCGTGGCCGGGATGACCCAGGCGTTGGTGCCACAACTCTTTATTGGAGGACGCAAGAAGGGAAGTGGACTCCGGCCGGTAGGAGGACGTGCCGGGGAAGGTGTAGAGATCTCCGTCACTATTGCAACGAAGAATCACGCGACGGGTCTTCAGGTCCTTCACAGAGAAACCAAAGGCGTCAAACTCAATGGAACAAACATTATCACGTGTAAACTTGCGAATAGAGAGCAAATTACGAATAATATTTGGAACTAAAAGAACATGGTTGAGTTTAAACGTGTGACCCGAAGGCGTGCGAACGGATGTGTGACCCGAGGATGAGATCGGAACGGTCTGACCATTGCCGACGGTGACATATTGAGGAGAAGAAAGGGGTGCAGGAACGGAGAGGTTACCATCGTCGTTGGTCATGTGGGAGGACGCTCCAGAGTCCATGACCCACCCGCCCTGCTGCATAGCGAGGTTGTTGAGGGCGGCGATAAGGGCAGCGTTGTCCCAGGACGCCGAGGCGGTGGATGACGGTGCAGACTGGAAGAACGGCGCCGAGGTGGTGTGGTATGCCTGCGGACGCGGGCCGAGAATTCCTGGAGTATTGGGAGCACGCCACTGCCCCGAACTAGGAGAGAAGCACACCCAGGGCTCCGCGGTTTGGTCTTCTTCTTGGCCTTGCCGCTGGTGTAGGGTTCGCCGCGGCAGGCCGTGCCGGTGCACGGAGCAGGGGCCGGCTGGACGACGAGGGCCGTGGACGCAGCGTTAGAGACGGCGTTGGCCTGCTGCATCTCTTCCATGAGGAGCATGCTCCGAGCACGGATGAAGGAAGGCAGTGGATCCGTCATGGATATGACGGTGGCGGCGGACGAAAAGCGCTGACCGAGACCGCGCAGCGTGTTGAGGACGAGGGCGCGGTCGGAGACGGGTGAGTCGTTGTCGGCGAGGGCGTCGGAGAGCTGCTTCTGCCGGCGGCAGTACTCGGTGAAGGAGGTGCCGTCCTGGACCAGCTGACGGAAGTCGTTGTCGAGGTAGATGGCTTTGCTGGCCTTGTTGGCGGAGAAGAGTTCGAGGAGGGCGAGCCAGAGCTGGCGCGCCGTTTGGTCACGCGTGAGCACCATGTCCGCGACGTCCTCGTGGATGGCAGAGTGGAGATGGTTGAGGACGGCGTAGTCGCTGGACGACCATGCCGAGACGGTAGGGTTGGCGGCGGTGGTGCCGTCAATGTGGCCGATAAGGCCAGCGCGGCCAATGGAAGCCCGCATGTAGATGCTCCACTTGGTGTAGTTGGAGGCGTCGAGGGAGAGAACCACGGGCGCATGGCTGCGCGGAGTACCACCGGCGGGCAGAGCGCCGGCAGTGGAGGAGACCAGGGCGCCGGACGTGGCGTCGAGGTGGGCTGGAGAGGTCATCGGGGCAGCGGAAGGTGGAAGCGGCGGCGGCGTCCTAGGGTTTAGGCGGCGGCGGCGGCTAGGGTAGGATCAATCTGATACCATGTAGGACGGTACAGAAGGTTTGGGGAAGCCTCTCACGTGAATACGTGGGGTTCCGGTTTGTATTTATATTAGGCCAAGAGGCCAATTAGGGTTTGATTACAATTAGGTTACAGTATACGTATGTACAACTAATATACGCTAACACGAGGAACCCTTTGTTGGAGACACTACAGTTTGAGAGGCTAAGTGTCCTCAGGCATGACGATCTGCACAATCAACAACGGAAACCTTTGTTGGTTAATCACCCTATGGCAATGCATGGGTAGTCCCTTTGCAAGTAACAACATACCTACCTTTTAGCGATATACTTGATGAGCTCATCAGTGACAAAGCCTTCCCCGGCAAAGGACTCGATCTGTCCATCGGAGCGCTCCACGACGAACTTTGCCATCGCGCGCAAGACATTTGGTTTCTTGGTCCTCACGATGGCTTGGTGCTCCATGTCCACGATCCGCCACAACTCGGGTGCTCTTGCGGCTAGGCCTGTAAGTGGGCATGATTGCGGCTGCCCGTGGGTGTGCCGTTTGTGCCCGTCGGAGTTTCGCGGATGTCCACGATTTGCCCACTTAATTATTCTGTTGTTAAGCGGCGTCCGTTTGCCCGCCTGAGCCCACTTAAAACCGTCAAATGAGTACGCGCACGATGCCCGGGATTAGCGGTTGCAGAGGGCACAAAGCTTCTCAGCCGCTGCTGGCTGTTTTGACGAGCAGACTGAGCATTTTCGTCGCAGGTGCCAAGGATGAAAATGCGAGCATTATCCGTGTTAAAAAAAAATAGAGCAACCGTGTTGAATATTTACAAGAGCAGGGTGCTTCCGATCAGCTCAAGTGGATCCTATACATACGGCACACGCACCATAAGGGGATGGTCCCGTAAGACTAGGGACAAGTAGTTGAGCACAACGGAAGGAGAAGACTAAACACGTTGTACAAGGCATGCATGTACGCAAGGGGGTGTTAACCGACGGCATCCATGCACGCAGGTTGTAGCGGCGGTAGCGGACAGGAACCTACAGCCCGCCAATTTTCTCGTTATGTCCGTGGCTGTCCACGAACGTGATTAATCGGGCACGGCCCGGCGGCGCCGTGGACAGACCGTGCCCGTTTACACCCTGACTTGCGGCCTCTCGCCATGAGCGGCACACGAGGCCTGCGCCCATGAGGAGATCCACGGCGCCAAGCTTGTTGAGTACAAGAGGGAGCAAGTCGAGAGGCAGCTCAGACCAGTCCGGTGGAGGCTCCCTTGCCGTGATGCAAAAAAAAAAAAGATGATTAAGCACTACGTACAAAAGTAGGTATAACATATGTACTCTATATATATGTTCCTGAAAATAAGATCTATAATTTTTTTCTCTCTAAAATCAAACGATGCAGTAATGTTTTATAGGACAAACTATATCAACACCCACAAGACTAAATAGGTATAGCACGAAAAGAGATTTCATGATGTCTGGCTATCGATATTGACTTGGTATCGTAGATGTTGATAATGTTTTCGACAAACCGTGTCGAACTTTATACCGGTAGAGTTTTGCGAAAATCTACACGTACGGTTCACTTTGATGAAGGCGGGCGAGGCTAGGGCTAATGGGTTGCTGTAAAGATGCTGCTAACAGAGTACCGGGGAGGGAGTTGAGAAGAATACCGTTGGAGAGGAGCAAATCGGTTGGCGTTGACGCCCATGGCATCATCGCGTCCGGCTTGATGGCGTGCCCGCCGGCAGCTCCCGTTTTGCATCGGCGATCAGCTTTTGGGGATGATCCGTTGCGGGAGATTAACAGTGAGAGATGCGATGAGCAAGATCGACCTAAAGAGACAGGGGATAGGAATATGTCTACCTGTTGCGGGACTGGCTGTGTCCTGGACAATGGGCCGTATCTGTTCTTTTAAGGCCACAAGGTGCACCGTATCTTTAGGATGAACACCCAAGCAAGGGTCCGAGGCGAAGTCTCGCACACGTGGGCCGGCCCATTAGTGTCCAATCAGCTTCCAGCGAGCCTAGAGCCTAGAGCGCAGAAGTCGCGTACACACAAAAGGGTCCCTTTCGCCGTTCACGTGCAGGAAATTCCAGCGAGGATTTCTTGTTGGTACCTTCTGTTTTTTTTCTTGCTTGTTTACTATTTATCTATTTCTAATTTTTTTTCAAATATCTTTTAGATTTTCAAGTATGAAAAACAGATTTAAAACTAAATCAAATTTAAAATGGTAAACAAAATTTGAATCAGAACAATTTTTGAAATGGGGAACACTTTTTTTAAATGATGAACAAAATTTGAATCAAATATAAATAATTTCAAAACATGAACAAAAGTTACATATGAATAATTCTTAAATTTGATCATTTTTTCTATCTATACGGTATTTTTATTTGAACAGTTTTTATCCGAACAAATTTCCAATTTTAAAAAATATAAATTTGAAAATTTTAATGTTTGAAAAAAAATCCGAACAGAAGATTTTTGTTAAAAAAAAGAAACAGAAAAGAAAATGGGAAAAAAAGAAACATAAAAGAAAATTGAAAAAAAAAGGAAAACGGAAAAGAAAGAAATAAAGCGGACATAAAAAACATAAATAGGAAAGAAAATGGGGAAAACCAGACAATAAAAAGCTTAAAAGAGAACTTAGCCACGATAGCATAGCCCATTGGTTGCTCCCTCTAGCCTCGGATGTTGAGGTACCCGGTTCGAATCCCCTTCCCGTCCCTGCCCTTTCCTTTTCTTTTCTGTTCGGCAAGAACCACCGACATGGGCCGATCGAACAAATAAACATTGCGGGCGAGGCAGAGTTACAGCTCGCAATAAGCGACCCATAGTGCCTGCGCGCTTACTTGCCGCCCCAGTTAGCCTCTCCCCCATTTTTTCATAAAAAACATTTTCAAAAAATTGAACAAAAATAAAAGTAAACAGAAATAAATTTAGAGTCTGTTGCTATCTGTCTTCTTGCACTGGTAGAACCCCCCCTTTTATTCTATTTTTTTAGGGCCTTTTGTCCCGGCTGCCCCGGTTGCACAACCGGGATGGGGCAGCCGGGACAAATGCCTTCCCCCTATTCGTCCCAGTTGTGTTAAGAACCGAGATGAATGGGTCGTCCACGTGGCCGGTGAGGGCTGGACCTGGCCAGGACTATTCGTCCCAGCTCTTAACAGGAACAAAGATGAATACCCCCGCTGCTACCGCAGTATTTTGGCCGTTTTTCTGCCGCGGCAGAAAATTATATTTTTTTTCTATGTCTTGTTTTCCTTTTAGGGTTTCGTCTGTTATATTCCATTTTATTAGTGGGCACCGGGGGAGAAGAAAGTACTCTTCCCCTTGTCGTTGTTGTTCCAGATCAGTAATATGTACGAGGGTCCCCGAGTGATGCGGTCGGGGCAACGTCCGCCGTAGTGGGCACCGGGGAAGAAGAGGCTACCCCCACCGACCGGGAAGCGGGCGTGACGCTCTTTTTCTCACTGGCGCGGGGGGTCCTGAGCCACCATGATTTTTTTATTATATTCCATTTTAGTAGAATATACAAGTATATATGGTAATCATATTAGAATTTACTTGAAAAAAATGCAAGTAAGTACGCACCATGACTCGAATATACAAGCAAGCTGTGAAGAATATACAAATAGGTACTCTTTCCCATAAGTACTCGAATATACCACCACATGCACCATGACTCGAATATACAGGTAAGTATTATGCATCTAAGAATTCGAGTCTCAAGTTAATCACATGGTAAAAAGGCGATAGTATTCTTCTTCCGGGTTTAGGACCTCTCCATCCAAGAATCCGAAAATTTATACTTAAATTGCTCGTATGCGATCCCTTGGGAGAAGACCGTCCAGCATCTGTTCGATCTAATATTTGCGAGTATGTCTTTCGCGGTTTTGTCTCTGACGTTTGGGTCCATACTTTCTGCAAATTAAAAATTGCAAGTAAGTAAAATGACTTAGCAGTTTAAAAAATAGAAAAATAATTTGGAATTGATTTGCTATTTATTTGCAGCCCCTACTTTTCACTGGTTTTTGCAGAAAAATTACTTAGCAGTTTTTTTTATAAAAACAACAAAACAGTTTCATCATCCATTCTAATAACCATGTTTTCAATGCCTAAATCATTTGTTTCAAAATATTAAAAATGGTAAAATGAAAGTACTTACTTCAATCTTTAATCTCACATTTGAATTTCTCAATTTGGAATTGATTTGCTATTTATTTGCAACCCCTAATTTTTACTAGTTTTACCTAATGGTAAAATGACTTAGCAGTTTTTTAGAAAAACAGAAAAACTGTTTCATCGTCATCCATTCTAATAAACAACAATAGACATAAAATAACACATAGAAATAACACATAGAGTAACACATGTTTTCTAATAGGGGAGTGGATAAGTAGATGGAAAACAATGGTGTACTAGTGTTTGAACCTCACTAAGGACTAAGCCTTGGTCCAACATAGCCACATAACATGAAACCATATATGCAAAATATTTTCTACGAGAGTAACATATGTGTGAAAGTTTGCCCAAGTCTTCATGTAAATAGTTCTAGTATGGTCAAGTGGTTGGGGTACTGGTCTCTATGGTATAAGGTTACCAAATGGAGCAACTTTGCTTAAGAAAACATTTCCTAATTATTTCTAGAATTTGAATTATGTCTAAGTACCCAAATGGCCATCTAAAATCTAAAACGCTTCAAAATAACTAAAATAGGATTTTGTGATGTGGATACTGTTAGTACACATTCTAAGGAACCCAAATAAATTTGGTTTGCTTAAGTTGGATTTACAGAATTTGAATTATATCAAATTTCATCAAACAATTATATTTGAAAGTGAATTTCATATTTCGACGACGGTGCACGGGGGCAGCTTGGCGGTGTCTGTTTCTCCTCCGCGCGTTCCTTTGCAAAATGACTAAGTGCGGACAGAGGAGGAAGGCGAAACTGCTAAGTCTCGGGCATTCATCCCGGTTATTGCAAACAACATAGAATAACACATATAATTACATAAACATGTAGAGTTTATTTTTCTGAACATTTCTATATTTGTTTCATATTTTTTTCTGATAAACAGAATTAAAGTTTTCATTTTCCAATATTTTTTTATTTTCTGTAATTATTTATAAGCTGTACTAAATTTTATTTAGTCATGCTTGGAAAATGATATAAACATAAATATTATGACTTGCTGAATATTTTGATACGTGACACATAATTTTTGGATAATTATTTTTGGAGATATGAATTATTCAAAATTGGTTTTAATCCTGCCCATTTAGGATTTTAATAAAAGAGAGAATAAAATTATTTCAAACCTGTCCAAATAAAATATGGCTTTGTAGAGTTTGTTAAGAAAAAAATTTAGAGACCAAGTTTTCTCAATTTCGATTAACAGAATAGAAGCTATGAATTTCCAAACTTTAACTTCTTAATAGTCATTTATGTAATTAATTAAGAAGTGCAAACTTAATTGTTCATTTTTGTATAAAAATAATACCATTAGATAGATATTTCCAATATGAGTTCGTAGAAATTCGAATGGACTCAATTGGAGCATTTTTCGAATTTATATTGAATTTACAAGTAAAGGTTTTAATGTGTTTTCAAATTTTTTTATTTCTTTTATTTTACAGAAAACAACCCCGAAAGATTTTCTCACCGAGCGGGGGTCATACCCGCGCGTAACTTCCCAGTGACGCGTGGGGCAGCGTCCATGGTGGCAGCCACATGGATGCCACGCCAGCGCCCTGCTGACGTCACCATGACGTCAACAATGGCCGCCGGCGAGTAATCCCTCTTCTAAGGCCGAATTGGCCTGCGAGGCTTTGTATGCCCAACAGAGTGGTTCTCCGCGAACCACTTAGGGGCGGCGCCGCTAGCTGTTGGTCGCCGGAGCGAGCTCAACAGCGAGCAACCGCGTCGGCGTTGGCGCGTGGTCGTGGCCGTGCGCGGTGGTGCACGGCCGTCTCGCTCCTCGTGCTCGCGGGGGCCTCCCGAACCTAATGCTGGCGGCGCTCACCGGAATACCTCGCCGAAGAGCCGCCTCCGACAAGGAAACAGCCGCGCGGCCGCGGGAGAGAGGGGAGAGGTGATACGTCATAAACGTATCCCTAATTTCTGATGCTCCATGATGATATTATGCCAATTGCTACATGTTTCCTCCCTTATTTACGTCATTTTATCGATTTTACGGACTAACCTATTGACAAGATGCAAAAGAGCCAGTTCCCTGTTTTCTGTTGTTTTAGTTTCAGAAAAGTTGTTATGGAAATATTCTCGCAATTGGAAAGTTCGAACCCCGGAAGTCCGATTTTCCCCGGAAGCATCCAGAAGACCAAAGAGGAGACGAAGAGGGGCATCAGGGGGCCCACACCATAGGGTGGCGCCCCTGGCCGCACCAAGGGGTGGTCTGGGGACCCTGAACCTCCACCGCCTCTGTCCTTTCGCCTATTTACTCCACCCCTGTATGGAAAACCCTAAGCACCTTTTCAAAAATCCCGAAAAAGTTCTGCAGCCGCCGTCACCGTCAACCCTAGACCAGGAGGGTTCTGGAGCTGTTTTCGGGCACCCTGCCGGAGAGGAAATCATCACCGGAGGCTTGTACATCACCATGCCTGCCTCCGGAGTGATGCGTGAGTAGTTCATCCAAGGACTACGGTTTCATTGTTGTAGCTAGATGGTTGTCTCCTCCTCATATGCCTCCATGTTAAGATCTCATGAGCTGCCTATCATGATAGAGATTGATCTTATGTAATTCTATATGCTTTTTTTGCTGGGATCCGATGAATATTGACCTGATGACAAGTTGATTATAGTCTTTATTGCATATGTTATTTATGATCTTGCATGCTTTCCGTTGCTAGTGGTTGCTCTGGCCAAGTAGTTGCTAGTGACTCCAAGAGGGAGTATTTATGCTTGATAGTGGGTTCATGCCTCCTTGTTGCCTTGTTCGAGTGAAAGAAACGTGAAAGGGGAGATGTGTTGTTGCCATTAGGGAGAAAAAAGGTTAGAGTGCCCGCGTGTATAATCATTGCTTACATTACACACTTTGTTTAATGTAGTTATGTGTTGCTAGCAACTTAATACCTAAGGGGGTTCGGATGATAACCTCAGGGTGGATTATTAGTCATAGATGCATATGGATGTCGGTCTATGTATCTTGTTTTAATACCCGCACTAAAGATCATAGTAATCTTCATGTTATATTGTGCACTACGGTGCAACCTCTATTTGTCAATTGCCCAGCTGTAATTTGTTCACCCAGCATGCTATCTTTTATGAGAGACACCACTAGTGAAACTATGAACCCCAGTCCATTTTCCACACTGTTAAACAAACCACAATAATTTCTTGCTTTCTTAACTTACTGCCAGCATACACTGTTTTCTACACTATACGTCTAATGTTTGTTTTCAGCACGACCGGTGAGATTGACAACCTCACTGTACCGTTGGGGCAAAGTATTTTTGTTGTGTTGTGTGCAGGTTCCACGTTGTTGCTGACACCGGTGAAGCGCTAGCACCACCGTCAGTGGCATCAACCTTCCAAAGATTCTCTTTCTGCTACTGGATTGATAATCCTGGTTCTTAACTAAGGGGAAAACTCAGACCGCTGTGCTCATCACACCTTTCTCTTGGGGTTCCCAACAACACATAGAAAGAGGGCGCAAACGCGAGGACGTACCTCTGTGTGCATGCGCGGTGGCCGGGGTGGCGTGCGGGGCGACGACGACATCGAGCGGGAGGGGGGGTGGGGTGGGGGGAGGGGGGACGGCGGCCGGGCGACGAGGGTGGCGCGGGCAGCCTGGCGGCGTTGTTCTCTGTTCCTCCGCGTGAGTTCCTTTGCGAAATGGCTAAGTCCCGGGCACATGGAGTAGGCAAAACTGCTAAGTGGGGGGCATTCATCCCGGTTATTGCTAACAACCGAGATGAATGAACCATTCGTCCCGGTTGTTTACAATAACCAGGATGAATGCCCCACCCATTTATTGTTAATAATCGGGACGAATGCTCTGGACGTTGGAACGGCGCGAAGAGGGGCATTCGTCCCGGTTGTTTGAAATAACTGGGATGAATGCTATTTTTTCAAATTTTCATATTTGCAAACATTCCCGCCCTATTTAAAATTTGAATTTGTATATCTGCTAGTTAATAATCATAAAAATATGAAGAATATACGAAAACATTTATAAAATTATAAACTAACTGAATACATTACTTTCAAACATATTTGGTGAAGTTCAAAATTTTGAATTATTTGAATTTGAATTAATTTGTTTAAGAAATGGAGAAAATATCAAATAATTCAATAAATTCTGAAAATTGCAAGTTATATATCAAAATGATCAGAGGGATAAATGAAACTCACTTATGATGTTTTAAAACTCATTTCGACGACCGATAATGTGGACTTTTCTCCAGCGGGGCTAGGGTTTCGCCGCGGAGGGGCTCCGGATTGTCGGGATGTCACCAAAAGCTAGGAGTTGGCATACCAAGTGTTTACATGTGTTCCTAGGGTTGTACATGACAAATATTCACTCACTATTTGTGTTGGGTCTTCACCGGCATCGATTCTTCTCTCCGAGTCTAAGTACTTACGGGAGGGAATCTTGTGTAGAGGTGGTTCATGCCATTGTTTTGGGACTTCCTAGGGTCCACCCTAACACAACTAAGCAAAGATTTGCACATAGCTACCCACTCCGGGATCCGGTCAGAGCTCTAGACCGATAAGGTGGACTTTTCTCCAGCTTGCCTAGGGTTTCGCCGCGGAGGGCCTCTGGAGCTTCGGGATGGCACCAAAAGCTAGTAGTTGGCATACCAAGTGTTTACATGTGTTCTAAGGGTTGTACATGACAAATATTCACTCACTCTTCGTGTTGGGTCTTCACCGACATCGATTCCTCTCTCCGAGTCTAAGTACTTATAGACCGAAAGTCCCGGAACCGACGGATGGGAGGGAATCTTGCGTAGAGGTGGTTCATGCCATTGCTTTAGGACATCATAGGGTCCACCCTAACACAACCAAGCAAATAGTTGCACATTGCTACCCACTCCGGGCTCCGGTCAAAGCTGTAGACCGATAAGGTGGAGTTTTCTCCAGCGGGGCTAGGGTTCGCCGCGGAGGGGCTCTGGAGCGTCGGGATGGTACCAAAAGCTAGTACTTGGCATACAAAGTGTTTAATGTGTTCTCAGAGTTTTACATGACAAATATTAACTCACTCTTTGTGTTGGGTCTTCACAGGCATCGATTCCTCTCTCCGACTCTAAGTACTTATAGGCTGGATTTATATAATGCTACCTTGCTGGCACGAATAAATGGAGAATGGGAAGCTGAAGAGTGCTCAGCAGCAGTGCGACCCAGGGTCAATCAATAGGCATAGTCGGACACAGGGGAGAGGAAGATAATACGTCTCTGGAGAGATCACACAGAAGAGGAAGCGCTAAAATGGTTCCTGGCGCTCTACAGAGCATTGGTAGAAATAATAAATGATATTAATGGGCCAGTCCTTTCGTGTGGCTAAAAGTAATGGGCTGCGTAAAGCCTGGCTGCATGCATGACGGATCGGTGACATTTAGTTCGCACTTAGCATGAACCTAGTCAGCGGTAGAATGGGGAATTTGTAGGAAAAAAATAAAATAGAAATTGCTGAGTTGGCCGATGAGGTGGACATGCTGCATGTTTAGAGAAATAGTTAGTGGGGATGACCTATTTAGTTTATATAGATATACAGAAAACACGGAATAAATAAGTTTTTTTAATTACCATGTAAATTATTAATCGTGGAGAAAACAATTGATGTTGTAAATTTTAGAGGATATGATCAGCGTGTCTAAAATTTTGAACTCTACTTTTGTCAACTGAGATTTGGCTGCGAGTAACAACTCATTATCTTTTGACCTGACATATTATTCTAGGCAATGAATCTTAATAATTGAGATTATGTGTGCTGAAATATTCGGATCGTGGGCAGAGGACACTATGTGCATGTACACATCAGTACCTTACGTCCTTACCTGGTATGCTGGTGGTACTCCAACCTCACAAGTGATGGCACAATCGCCTGCTAGCGCCTCTTGCGAGGCAACATGGTTGTTCTATTTGCTGAGGTCAAGATAAATCATGACCATGCGCCAGAAGAATCATAGAGCTTTTTGCCGAGGTCTCATGACCAGCCTGCAGAGACATCGTAGAGCTCATAAGACCTACAGTAAGAGGTTTAGAATTACGATATAGGCTCAAACCTGGTACTACATGTATGCATTAAAAGGACGAATCTGACCTTGAATGGCTGAAGTGGATCCACTCGTATCGTGAATATCAAAGTGAGCTCAGATCAAGCTGCTCCAAGCTCAACCGCGTCACCAAAATCTATATTAACGGAATCAGCCCCGTCGCCAGAATCTCCATTAATGCAACCGCTGCACTCCGATGTAGCAACAAACAACAAAAGAAGTTTAATTACTTGGTCAATCACACCGTCGGATCAAACCGTGTTGTCCTTCTGGTTTTCGGCCTTGATTTATATGAACCGCAAGACATCAAGACGACGGCCTCCGACGCCTCATGTGCAGCTAGCACCGCAGTCCCTCCTTAACTTGATCACAAAGAGAATATTGCCGATTGATCGCAGTATGTCGGACACCGCTGTCCCCGGACACAAAAGGGTCGAGGGATGGCTGCCACACCAAGCACATCGACCAGGCCAGATTGGGAGACTCCCACGATAAGATGTGAGTCCATTTAAAAAAAACTTTAGGAGGTGTTCAATATACAACGTGTCAACAACGGGATTGCAAAATCACGTAACTGTTAATCTGATCATTTAATCCGAGCCATCCATTTTAGATCTAACTATACAAAATAATTGAGATGATGCGGATCAACCTGGCGTCTCTATTTGATATCCGTATATTGCTGTTAGTATATAATAGATAGATGGAAACATGTAAAGCAGCTGCTACACGTGCAGCAATAATGCCACCAAAAATAGGCCCAGAAGCAACAAGGCGGCGTGCAACAAGTGCACCAAGGTTATACTTCGTGCTACGGTTTAGCGCAACATCAATGAAAGCAAGGTGGTAACTAGAAACGTTGCTAGTGTTCTCCCTACCAAGGATACTAGTAGCAATATAGTAAGTAAAGTATCTAAGAGTGGGAAGTTGAATGTTCGTTATCTTCCCACGCTGGGATGAGCGGCCGTCATTGTCGGTGATTTCTCGGTAAATCCCCTGGAGGTCTGCGGGTTTATCTTGAATCCTGATTGCTTCCCGGTGGCGTTGATACCTATAATAGAACAAAATTCTCCCAAGTGCAAAGAAAAAGGACTACCATATAACTTGAAGGCAACAGATGGACCATAATGTGTGTTCTGAAATTTAAATCTCTTAACAAAAGTTTTTTTAAGTGTGGCATACTGAGTGCTTTCATCTTCCATAAAGTTGGTTAGACCAACTCTTTCAATAAGCATACGAAAGTCAGCTAAAATACCTGCACTTCTTAAAAATGTACGGCAAGGAAAGCTAGATGGGTGAACGATACCATCATCTTCCGCATCGTCAATAGTTGACGAAATAACATCCTCATTTATGATGGCCTCGCTGAAGTGGATGAGCGTGAGGGACTTGTCCTTCTAGAAGCTTCACTCCTAAATATCTCTCCACAATTATAACTATCCATCTCTGAATTTTTTGAACAATCATCACAAAAATTAATTTCAAGCAACTATAAGGTGGAGACTACCATATGGACTT
This sequence comes from Alopecurus myosuroides, assembly GCA_028641055.1. NCBI lineage: Eukaryota > Viridiplantae > Streptophyta > Magnoliopsida > Poales > Poaceae > Alopecurus > Alopecurus myosuroides. The sequence continues at coordinate 515,755,747 of CM054058.1, read as the reverse complement.
ATATGAGAGCTAAACATACATCACAAATACATTATTTATATTCAAATCAAGCATGAAAACTCACATAAGCCGTCACCTACGGTTCCAAAATACTCAAGAAATACTTCACTAAACAAAATTCTACTTGGATCAACGGAGGAGTCACATATGGGAGATCAAACACACCAAATATCAGCACAAATGACGGGCTGAAGAAGGAGATCGAAAATCTATCGGGAGAACAACAAGAACACGGGTTCCAGGAAATGTTTTCAGTTTGTGAGGTAAAAGAGAACACTTTGGGAGGGGAGAGTGTTAGTGGAGGGCCAGGGGGGCCACACCATGTGCTGGCGCCACCAAGGGCTGGCCCCGCCACCCTATGGTGTGCCTGGCTGGTGGGTCCCCCTGGGGCTGCCTAGGTGGATTTCAGCCTCTTTTTTAACGTCAAAATTTATTATAATTTTTCTGGAATTGTTTGAGAAACTTTATTTTTTGGACTTTTTCAGAATTTGAATAAATAATAATATTTCTGGAAAACAAACGTGAAAAGGTGGAAAACAAACCCAAAACCAGCCCTACAGAGGTTCTATGAAACTCTAATGGAAGAATATCCAAAGAAAAGAAAGATGGTAGTGGTGAAAACAAAAGTATGGATGGTGAAAACATGCATAACCTCGGATATCAGAGTGAAAATATCAAGAAACATGCATAAGGATTGTGGAACACATGATTGTACTCAAGTAGCAATGTTATAACGGAAGTAAACATGGTGAAAGCATAGTCCTCTTCACTCAAAATCATTTTGTTAACAAGGGTGATCAAGTCTTGTTACCAGAATAATTTTCATATGAAGAAAAACTTTGCTAATTACTAAATAATTATGTTACCTCAACCTTGATAGGCATAGTGCCAATCATAATAATTTCATATTCCTTTGGTGGTACTAGAATAGGACAATAAAATTCTCCAATCTTGATTGTCTCAATATTTTCAATTGAATTTAGACCATATTTCTTATCAATCTTCTTGGAAAAATAGACAGTATGCTCATTATCATTAACATTAAAAGTAACTTTTCCTTGATTGCAATCAATAACATCCCCTGCAGTATTAAGAAAAGGTATTCCAAGAATAATAGACATATTATCATCTTCAGGCATTTCCAACACAACAAAGTCAGCTAATATCAGATAATTATTAGCAACTTGAAAAGGAACATCCTCACATATACCCACAGGAATAGCAGTAGATTTATCAGCCATTTGCAAAGATATCTCAGTTGGTATCAATTTTTGTAGGAGGAGTCTTTTATAGAGAGTAAAAGGCATGACACTGACTCCAGCTCCCAAATCACACAAAGCAGTTCTAACATAATTATTTTTAATAGAACAGGGAATAGTTGGTATACCAGGATCTCCAAGTTTCTTAGGAACCTTGTCATTAAAAGAATAATTAGCAAGCATAGTGGAAATTTCCTCATTAGGAATCTTCCGTTTGTTAGAAACAATATCTTTCATATATTTTGCATAAGAAGGCAATTTAATAACATGAGTTAAAGGAATTTGCAAGAACAAAGGTTTCATCCATTCACAAAACTTGTTATAGTGTTCTTCTTCTTTTGATTTTTGCTTCTTATTAGGATAAGGCATTGGTTTTTGTACCCAAAGTTCTCTTTCATTACCATGTTTATTAGCAATAAAATCTTCCGTAGGGTACTTTGTATTTTTAGTTTGTTTTTCAGGTTCCTTTTCAATTTCTTCTTTATCAGAAGCATCATTATTTTCATTACCACTTTCAGTTTCAGCATGAGAGATAGATATACTATTAGGATCTTTAGGAATTTCAGAGGATTCTACAACACTTTTATGTTTCTTCTTTTTTTTTCTTAGTATGAATAACATCATTATTAGTTTGCTGAGAATCTTGTTCAATTCTTTAGCATGTCCTTCAGGATGTAAAGAATCTTGTGTAGCAATACCACTTCTAGTTCTTATTTAATAAACATGGTTTTATTTAGAAGCATTAACTAGCAAATCTTTTTGCACTTTATCAAGTAGATCAATTTGTGTTTGAACCATTTGAAAATGTTTAACAAGCATTTTAACATCATTAGAGGTTCTTTCTATAATACCGTGCAAATTATTAATAGCTTTAGAGTTTTCCATTAGGTGATTTTGCACTCTCATATTAAAATTATCTTGCTTAATAACATAATTATCAAATTCATCTAAGCATTGAAAAGGAGGTTTACTATAAGGAATATCTCTACTATCAAAATATTGGAGAGAGTGTACCTCAGTGGGTGATGAGTGAGGGATTGGCTTACATAATTCTTATATAGGTGGAAGATTCTTCACATCTTCAGATTTAATAACCCTCTCTTTAAGAGATGTCTTGGCTTCTCTCATCACTTCATCATTTAATTCAATCATTCCCCTTTTTTTGGGTGTTTGTGTTGGTGTTGATACTGGAGTAGGGGTCGGCTCAGGGTCAACCATAGTCCAATCATCACGATTTTGGCATATTTTGGCCATTAATTTATCAGCTTCTTCTGGAGTTCTTTGCCTGAAAACACTACCAGCACAACTATCCTGGTATGTCCTAGATTCAACGGTTAGTATATTATAGAATATATCAAGAAGTTTATTATCTTCTAGCTTATGCCTAGGGGTAGCCCTAACTAAAGAACAGAACCTTGCCCAAGATACAGACAATTTCTCTTCTTCCAATTGCTTGAAATTAAATATATTTTGTAAAGAAGCATGTTGAGCAGTAGCAGGAAAATATTTCTGAAAAAAATCATTAACCAAACCAATAGGAAAATCAATAGATCCAGGAGACAAATTATTAAACCAAGTTTTAGCTTCATCTTTTAATGAGAAAGGGAATATTTTAGTAACAAAGTAGCTATGTTTCTTAAGATCATCAGAGAATAAACTACTCAAAGAAGAGAGCTCATTCATATGTTTCATAGCACTTTTATTTTCAGTACCACAAAAAGGTTCTTTCTCAACAATAGATATATGTAACATCCCAAGTATGAAAATACCCCTAGAATGTTTTGTTTCTTGTTTAATTAAAGTATTGCATAATGTCATCATATTTATTTTACTTGTTTGCATTGTTTACTATTTGTTTTGCATCTGTTCTTAATTGTTTTCACAATGGAAATTCAAACATTATCCAAACATTATTTCATACTTGCTCTGTTACAACCCTTTAAATAAAAATCTCAAGTAAAAACAACCAATTGTTTTCATTTTATTCCATAATGAATCAACTAATAAAATGGTGCTTTTTTTATTTCAATTAATTAATTCCAAATTGGTTTCAAATTCAAAGCAAATCATCAACATCACCTAATCTGAAAATTATGAAAGTACCAAACAAATCAACTCAATTGTTCTACTTAAGCAATAGGGATCACCCTATTAAAATGGTTGTTTTCAATAATATTCAATAATACTTAAAATTCACCCAAATTTGGTTTAAATCATAAACAACATTTAAATTTGAAACTTTTTGGAAAGCAAGGTTAGCATTTAGTTGCTATGTTAAAAACTAAACTAACCATATTTTTTACCAATTTTTCCTAACACTAAAACCCTTCTTTTTCTTCCTCTTTCTTTTGCTACAAAAAAAACAGGAGAACCAAAAATAATAAAAAGAAAAACGGTTCAGAGGGGGGAGAAATGCAGCCCGCAGCCCACCTCAGCCCACCTAAACCCCACCGCTCTCTCCCCTCTCATCCCAGCCCACCAAACCAGCGAAGGCCCCTGTCCACCTCAGCACTCATCTTCTTCGTACGGAGGAGCCCCTGTCACTGTCTGTCCTCCATGGACCCCCCCTTTGCTCCACCTGCCCCCGATGCCCCTACAAAACCCCAATCCGTGCCCTAACCCTAGCTGCTCGCCCTACCCCCTCTCCTTCCTCCTCCAGCCGCCGATCCCCTTCTCCTCTTCCTCCCCTGTAGCTGCACCCTCTGTAACTCCACTGAAAACCGAGCACACACGCCGGAGTTCCTCCTCCGCTTGGCGCCGTGTCCGACCGCCTCCGGCCACCCCGAGGACTCCCACGCGATGAGGGTAACATCTCCTTTCCATTCCCCTACTCACCCCCTCTTCTACTTTCTGTTTGCACCTTGATTTTGCCGGCCATGGAGGCAGTCGCTGCCTGTTCGTGTTCGTATTTCCGTCAGAGAAGGGCAACTGCAGTTGATCGTGTGCAGTTTCAGTTACAGCGATGTGTTGTGTTCAAAACCAATAGATCCCCGTATGCAATCAAACGACCGCAGCAGACCAACTGGTACTGCCTCTCCTCGCGCACCCAGAGATCCCGAGATCGAGTCCCAGCTCCCCCCACTCTTTTTCTGCTCCTTATTTCGTTTTAATTCAGTTAAGCCCGCACCACCACCTTAACCACCCCCGAGGTCCCTTCCTATCACAAATCCGCACCCACCACACTGGTTAGCACCCTTTGCTCACAGAAGGAGGGCAGGTGTTCGATTCCCCTCCCACACAATTAAAACCAACTTTTATTTTTGCAATGTTTTGATACAGCACCTTCTCAGAAAGCACAGCTAGATCCCTGTTAAATAAATTTAGACCCCTGTAAAATATTTTCCAAGTCCCTAGAGGTGATAAAAATGGCAGATTGCACCCTAAAATTGTAAATTGCATAAGTAATTCATCCCAACTCCAATTTTAACTTTTTAAATATGTTTTCTGTCCCAAATTAAATGCTCTATCCAAATATAAAATTTGTTTACTGTTTTGAATATTTTAAATTGGTGAAACATTTGAATTCTTGTTTAAATCACTTAAACTTGCAAAATTCATAACTTGTTCATAAAAATTCCAAATTCCACAAACTAAATATGTTTTCCAATCAACTTTTCATGTACTTTCCAAATATAAATTTTGTTTGCTGTTTTGAATTATTTAAATTTCTGAAAACAACTGTTTCTTGTTTAATGCATTTAAAATTACCAAAATAATAAATTGCTCATTTTAAATCCAATTTCAACAAATGAAATATGTTTTCCATGCAAAATTAAACCAACTTTCCAAATATAAAATTTGTTTCATGTTTTGAATAATTAAAATTGGTTAAATGATTTAAACCTTGTTTAAATCATTTAATATTGCTAAATTCATAACTTGATCAAATTAAATTCTTTTGGGACATATAAAATATGTTTTCCAACCACAAAAGTATAAACTTTTCAAATATGAATCTCACTTAATTTTTTCAACAAATAAAACCTCAAATAAGTTCATGTTTGAATTAAATTCATTTAATTCTTGCTTAAACTTGTTTAATTCATAAATAATTTATTTGAAATCCTTTTTCAACAAGTGAAACATGTATTCCACCTAAAATTGTGTGTTCTTATCAAATATGAACTTTGTTATCTATTTGGAACAATTAAAAGTGGTGAAAACAACAAATGCTTGTGTGACACCTTTAAGGAACCAAAATTTCCGAACTTCATGAATGAATTTCCAAACTTGGTAAACTTTATTTCCAATTGATTCTATTGTTGTTATTTTGCTGTTTTCCTCATCCATGCATCATGCTAATCCACTTTCATATGATGATTAGTTGTAAAACAATTAATCCAACCATAATTCATGGGCTTTCCATATGCAATCCAAAATTGCATGTGGGTCCATTTAATCATGTTGCTATCTTGTCAACTAGTTTATTTTGATGCACCAATTAAACTATCATGCATCATCCCATGTTTGTGCATTATGCCATGTTATTGATTGTTTATCTTTCTGCATTGTTTGTTTGCTTCTTCTTGGATACACGACGACGTTGAGACCGACGATACTTACGACATCCCTTCTAAGGAGTCAGCTCAGTACCAGGCTACTGGGTTTGCAGGCAAGTTATCACTCACATGAACCATCGTGTTCCTTTCAACATTGGGTACCGATACTTTCCGTTGTCTATTCTGCTAGCCCTATGATTAGTTGCTTCTGTTACGAACCTATCACATGTATCCTTTAACCCTGTTATTGCCTCACCTCCATACCTATAACCATTGCTTGTTGCCCGTGTCTTACTAGCATGCTTAGGGTTGTTTTGCTCGAGTCTGTTACCCGTTACTTTCTGTTATGACATTCTTTTATGTTCTGGGGGCTCGATGTTAAACAATGAATCATGCTAATGTTATTGTTAAATAATAAATTTGATGATAAGGCACCGGCAGGAGGCCCTGTGTGGTTTTGAGGCCTGCTAGTGTCGACCCTAATAGGAAAAGGGTCTTGTCTACTGATCCATGATGAGCGCACTACCCGCATGTGGGAAGCGAGTATGGGCGCCCCCCTCAGTTTGATTCGATTCGCATCTCGTCCAAATCGCCTCATTTAGTTCGTGTTTTCCATTTGCCGCATGCATGTTTTTGCGAGCCCAGGCCAGGGTGGAACTTTTGTAGTCGGCATATAGGGGGACACGGTCTTAGAGTGTTATGAGGGTCCCTTTTCTTCGGGGCTCGATTAGCCGTGCGCCCAAGGTTCTTTGGGCTTGATGCGGAGAAGAGTTGAGTTGTGTTGAGTGCCACGCTTGGTGGAAGGGCCTTTCCATCTGGCGGGTTATTCTTGCGTGTACGGCCAAATTGGTGCAACCCTGCAGGGATAAATCTTCTCGAGAAGCCGTGTTTTCAGCGATTATGGACTACTTGGTGAAAGTACTGGTTAACAAGTACTCAGGACAACTTAAACCTAATGATTAACAACCTTACACCCAATGATTAACAACTTGACTAGTAATAGGCTTATTGACACAATAATCTGAACCATCATTAATTCAACTGTGTGAGTTATCCTCGGATTGCTTCTTTGGATAAGGGGCGAGGTCCAGGATGGGTTTGATTGGTGGTTAGTTATAGTTGGCTACGATACACGATCTTATCTCCTTTCTGATAGCCGGAAGTGGTAGTAACTCTGTAGTTGTTTAGAGCAGCCAGTTGCAGCCTCTTTATATCCCCTTCCTTCCGTTGAACCCAAAGCATCTGTGCTTGGTGTTGACGGGTTACACTTTGGTGAACTGTGAGTCTTGCTTGCCAGTACGTTTATGTACTGACCCCTTTGGGGCTGTGGTTTCCGCAGACTACGTTTCCGAGGATCTACATGGTGGCTACTACGTGGAGTATGACGAGACTGCTGACGAGTAGATAGCGGACCCGGGCAGGTTCCGAGACTTCGTGGATGGGCTCCGTCTTTTTGTTTCCGGCCTCTTAGGCCTATTTGGTTCTTGTCTGTACTCAGACATGTTGAATGCTTCCGCTGTGATGTAATGATGATATGTTGGGACATGTGTCCTCTGGATGATTGTATTTGCTATCTCTGCTCTAGTGAGAGCTATTTGCAACTTATTTCAATCTTTTGTGTCGTAGAGATCTGTTGTGATATCAGTTGTTCAACGCCGTTGACGTACCATGTGTGTATGGTTTGAAGTACGTCAATGGAAGTGTCCTGATTTCTATGGGATAGTTTACATCGACGGTGGATAGTAGAGTTTGGTTGTCACACATAAGTGCTGGCCTACTCGTAAGAGGATGCGGGAGCAGATAAGCCCCGTAATCCAAGCATCTACTATTCAGTTCGGCCCGATGAGTATCCCCTAGAAGTCCGGGTGCGACAAATGGTATCAGAGCCTGTCTGCCTGTAGGATCCCTTTTTACTGGTCGCAGTTGAGTCTAGAAACTATTTTGTAGCTATATAGGAAAAATGAAACGTGAGAGTAGGAATTCTATTCTTTTTCTTCATTCCCCACCCACCCTCCCTTTTCTGGTAAGGAAGTGAAACGTTGTTTTCCCTTCTCATCTAAACTTTCAAGTTAGGATTTCACGTATCCTGGTTTCTCTAGGATAGTTATATCTACTAGACCATAGGAATGGAGGTGGTTGTGACATGATTTATCATGTTGCCTACTCACGATTGAGAATGGAGGCGTGAAAGCCCCGGAAGCAGATCCTCTATTCCTTAAGCAGTAGATATTGATCCTTTAGAAGCCCGGATGGGTTTTCCGTAGTACCTCAGGAGTTTTGTTCTCGTTTTCCCCGATGTTGATATCATGTTCTTCTCAACATCCTTTTCGTCCGTTGAAATCTTGTTGTTGTTTTCCACTACAATTCTTCTACCGGCGTCTAATCAAAACTTCCCAAATATCAAGTCTATCTGACCAGAAAGGTTGTTGTTGTTTCGAAAACTACCAGGCTATGAGAGCTGGCATTCCTATCACCTGGGGTTGTTTCCAGGAAGCATTCCTGAATCACCACATTCCAGATAATCTATTCTACAAATGAATCAAATTCTATCCAGCTATACACCCTCCATACAAAACCTCTCCCTTTACTTGAAAATGTTCCAGTGGTTTGCTAATTCCCTGACGTCTATCCAAGGTGCACGATGTGTTTCACGTGTCACACCTCAAGAGGATCTTCGCAAGAAGTATCCGGACCTTTTCTTTTCTCAGTAGGAATCTCGGGGCGCGATTCCTTCAAGGGGGGGCGTTTTGTAACATCCCAAGTATGAAAATACCCCTAGAATGTTTTGTTTCTTGTTTAATTAAAGTATTGCATCATGTCATCATATTTATTTTACTTGTTTGCATTGTTTACTATTTGTTTTGCATCTGTTCTTAATTGTTTTCACAATGGAAATTCAAACATTATCCAAACATTATTTCATACTTGCTCTGTTACAACCCTTTAAATAAAAATCTCAAGTAAAAACAACCAATTGTTTTCATTTTATTCCATAATGAATCAACTAATAAAATGGTGCTTTTTTTATTTCAATTAATTAATTCCAAATTGGTTTCAAATCCAAAGCAAATCATCAACAGCACCTAATCTGAAAATTATGAAAGTACCAAACAAATCAACTCAATTGTTCTACTTAAGCAATAGGGATCACCCTATTAAAATGGTTGTTTTCAATAATATTCAATAATACTTAAAATTCACCCAAATTTGGTTTAAATCATAAACAGCATTTAAATTTGAAACTTTTTGGAAAGCAAGGTCAGCATTTAGTTGCTATGTTAAAAACTAAACTAACCATATTTTTTACCAATTTTTCCTAACACTAAAACCCTTCTTTTTCTTCCTCTTTCTTTTGCTGCAAAAAAAAACAGGAGAACCAAAAATAATAAAAAGAAAAACGGTTCAGAGGGGGGGAGAAATGCAGCCCACAGCCCACCTCAGCCCACCTAAACCCCACCGCTCTCTCCCCTCTCATCCCAGCCCACCAAACTAGCGAAGGCCCCTGTCCACCTCAGCACTCATCTTCTTCGTACGGAGGAGCCCCTGTCGCTGTCTGTCCTCCATGGACCCCCCCTTTGCTCCACCTGCCCTCGATGCCCCTACAAAACCCCAATCCGTGCCCTAACCCTAGCTGCTCGCCCTACCCCCCTCCTTCCTCCTCCAGCCGCCGATCCCCTTCTCCTCTTCCTCCCCTGTAGCTGCACCCTCTGTAACTCAACTGAAAACCGAGCACACACGCCGGAGTTCCTCCTCCGCTTGGCGCCGTGTCCGACCGCCTCCGGCCACCCCGAGGACTCCCACGCGATGAGGGTAACATCTCCTTTCCATTCCCCTACTCACCCCCCTCTTCTACTTGCTGTTTGCACCTTGATTTTGCCGGCCATGGAGGCAGTCGCTGCCTGTTCGTGTTCGTATTTCCGTCAGAGAAGGGCAACTGCAGTTGATCGTGTGCAGTTTCAGTTACAGCGATGAGTTGTGTTCAAAACCAATAGATCCCCGTATGCAATCAAACGACTGCAGCAGACCAACTGGTACTGCCTCTCCTCGCGCACCCAGAGATCCCGAGATCGAATCCCAGCTCCCCCCACTCTTTTTCTGCTCCTTTTTTCGTTTTAATTCAGTTAACCCGCACCACCACCTTAACCACCCCTGAGGTCCCTTCCTATCACAAATCCGCACCCACCACACTGGTTAGCACCCTTTGCTCACAGAAGGAGGGCAGGGGTTCGATTCCCCTCCCACACAATTAAAACCAACTTTTATTTTTGCAATGTTTTGATACAGAACTTTCTCAGAAATCACAGCTAGGTCCCTGTTAAATAAATTTAGACCCCTGTAAAATATTTTCCAAGTCCCTAGAGGTGATAAAAATGGCAGATTGCACCCTAAAATTGTAAATTGCATAAGTAATTCATCCCAACTCCAATTTTAACTTTTTAAATATGTTTTCTGTCCCAAATTAAATGCTCTATCCAAATATAAAATTTGTTTACTGTTTTGAATATTTTAAATTGGTGAAACATTTGAATTCTTGTTTAAATCACTTAAACTTGCAAAATTCATAACTTGTTCATAAAAATTCCAAATTCCACAAACTAAATATGTTTTCCAATCAACTTTTCATGTACTTTCCAAATATAAATTTTGTTTGCTGTTTTGAATTATTTAAATTGCTGAAAACAACTGTTTCTTGTTTAATGCATTTAAAATTGCCAAAATAATAACTTGCTCATTTTAAATCCAATTTCAACAAATGAAATATGTTTTCCATGCAAAATTAAACCACCTTTCCAAATATAAAATTTGTTTCATGTTTTGAATAATTAAAATTGGTTAAATGATTTAAACCTTGTTTAAATCATTTAATATTGCTAAATTCATAACTTGATCAAATTAAATTCTTTTGGGACATATAAAATATGTTTTCCAACTACAAAAGTATAAACTTTTCAAATATGAATCTCACTTAATGTTTTGAACAAATAAAACCTCAAATAAGTTCATGTTTGAATTAAATTCATTTAATTCTTGCTTAAACTTGTTTAATTCATAAATAATTTATTTGAAATCCTTTTTCAACAAGTGAAACATGTATTCCACCTAAAATTGTGTGTTCTTATCAAATATGAACTTTGTTATCTATTTGGAACAATTAAAAGTGGTGAAAACAACAAATGCTTGTGTGACATCTTTAAGGAACCAAAATTTCCTAACTTAATGAATGAATTTCCAAACTTGGTAAACTTTATTTCCAATTGATTCTATTGTTGTTATTTTGCTGTTTTCCTCATCCATGCATCGTGCTAATCCACTTTCATATGATGATTAGTTGTAAAACAATTAATCCAACCATAATTCATGGGCTTTCCATATGCAATCCAAAATTGCATGTGGGTCCATTTAATCATGTTGCTATCTTGTCAACTAGTTTATTTTGATGCACCAATTAAACTATCATGCATCATCCCATGTTTGTGCATTATGCCATGTTATTGATTGTTTATCTTTCTGCATTGTTTGTTTGCTTCTTCTCGGATACACGACGACGTTGAGACCGACGATACTTACGACATCCCTTCTAAGGAGTTAGCTCAGTACCAGGCTACTGGGTTTGCAGGCAAGTTATCACTCACATGAACCATCGTGTTCCTTTCAACATTGGTTACCGATACTTTTCGTTGTCTATTCTGCTAGCCCTATGATTAGTTGCTTCTGTTACGAACCTATCACATGTATCCTTTAACCCTGTTATTGCCTCACCTCCATACCTATAACCATTGCTTGTTGCCCGTGTCTTACTAGCATGCTTAGGGTTGTTTTGCTCGAGTCTGTTTCCCGTTACTTTCTGTTATGACATTCTTTTATGTTCTGGGGGCTCGATGTTAAACAATGAATCATGCTAATGTTATTGTTAAATAATAAATTTGATGATAAGGCACCGGCAGGAGGCCCTGTGTGGTTTTGAGGCCTGCTAGTGTCGACCCTAATAGGAAAAGGGTCTTGTCTACTGATCCATGATGAGCGCACTACCCGCATGTGGGAAGCGAGTATGGGCGCCCCCCTCAATTTGATTCGATTCGCATCTCGTCCAAATCGCCTCATTTAGTTCGTGTTTTCCATTTGCCGCATGCATGTTTTTGCAAGCCCAGGCCAGGGTGGAACTTTTGTAGTCGGCATATAGGGGGACACGGTCTTAGAGTGCTATGAGGGTCCCTTTTCTTTGGGGCTCGATTAGCCGTGCGCCCAAGGTTCTTTGGGCTTGATGCGGAGAAGAGTTGATTTGTGTTGAGTGCCCCGCTTGGTGAAAGGGCCTTTCCATCTGGCGGGTTATTCTTGCGTGTACGGCCAAATTGGTGCAACCCTGCAGGGATAAATCTTCTCGAGAAGCCGTGTTTTCCGCGGTTATGGTACTTGGTGAAAGTACTGGCTAACAAGTACTCAGGACAACTTAAACCTAATGATTAACAACCTTACACCCAATGATTAACAACTTGACTAGTAATAGGCTTATTGACACAATAATCTGAACCATCATTAATTCAACTGTGTGAGTTATCCTCGGATTGCTTCTTTGGATAAGGGGCGAGGTCCAGGATGGGTTTGATTGGTGGTTAGTTATAGTTGGCTACGATACACGATCTTATCTCCTTTCTGATAGCCGGAAGTGGTAGTAACTCTGTAGTTGTTTAGAGCAGCCAGTTGCAGCCTCTTTATATCCCCTTCCTTCCGTTGAACCCAAAGCATCTGTGCTTGGTGTTGACGGGTTACACTTTGGTGAACTGTGGGTCTTGCTTGCCAGTACGTTTATGTACTGACCCCTTTGGGGCTGTGGTTTCCGCAGACTATGTTTCCGAGGATCTACATGGTGGCTACTACGTGGAGTATGACGAGACTGCTGACGAGTAGATAGCGGACCCGGGCAGGATCCGAGACTTCGTGGATGGGCTCCGTCTTTTCGTTTCCGGCCTCTTAGGCCTATTTGGTTCTTGTCTGTACTCAGACATGTTGAATGCTTCCGCTGTGATGTAATGATGATATGTTGGGACATGTGTCCTCTGGATGATTGTATTTGCTATCTCTGCTCTAGTGAGAGCTATTTGCAACTTATTTCAATCTTTTGTGTCGTAGAGATCTGTTGTGATATCAGTTGTTCAACGCCGTTGACGTACCATGTGTGTATGGTTTGAAGTACGTCAATGGAAGTGTCCTGATTTCTATGGGATAGTTTACATCGACGGTGGATAGTAGAGTTTGGTTGTCGCACATAAGTGCTGGCCTACTCGTAAGAGGATGCGGGAGCAGATAAGCCCCGTAATCCAAGCATCTACTATTCAGTTCGGCCCGATGAGTATCCCCTAGAAGTCCGGGTGCGACAATATATAAGATAAATCAAGAGAAAAAGCATAATCCTTATCCCTAATATTAATAGGAGAAGTGACAAACTTAGCATCAGGAGATAATTTGTATTTAACATCACGACTTTCAATAAGACTCATAACATCATCTTTATCCTTCATAGCTTGTATTTCATTAATAAGATCATCATTAAGTTCAATATAGGAATCATAAAAATCATCACTAGGATTTTCTCTAAACTCAAGTGAAAAAGCAGGAGTAACAGGATTTTTATGAGGAGTTTCAGTGTTTGCAATATTTTTAGCTTTAGCAATAGTAGCATCTAAGAAAGGACCGAGAGAAACACTCTCATCAAGCACAGTAGAAGCATCATCAAAAGTATCAGAAGTATTTCTAGATTCAGAAAAAGTAGCATGTGTAGCATGTGTATGTGGTGGTGTAAGCATCTTACTCATAACAGACGGTGAATCAAAGAACAACCGAGGTGTTCAGAGTTGTACCTATTCTTGTAGTGGATGGTAATATAGGAACTCTTCCATCACGAGTCTTACCCATGAGGAATGATTGGCATTAGATAATAGTACTCTCCGGTGAGCTCGCAAATAAAGCTATGCTCCCCGGCAACAGCGCCAGAAAATAGTCTTGATGACCCACAAGTATAGGGGACCGCAACAGTCTTCGAGGGAACTAAAACCCAAATTTATTGATTCGGGGAGCCAAAGAATATTTGTGAGCCTTAACAAGTGAGTTGTCAATTCACCTGCACCTGAAAGTGGACTTGTTCGCAGTGGTTTATCAGTAGTAACAGTTTTATAGTAGCAGCTGAAATAACAACAACAGTGGTATGAAAACATTAGAAGTAGTGTTTGTAGTAAACAGCGGGATGAAATATTGTAGGCATAGGGACAGATGAACGGGCGTTGCATGGATAAGATAGTTTATATAATAATTAAGACATGGGCATTGCAGATAAATAAGATAAAGCATCCAAGCACTAAGTAACCATAGGCATGTGTTCCGTAAATAGTCGTGCATGCTCGCAGTGAGAACTTGCACAACATCTATTGTCCTACCAGCCCGATTTCAGCGGGTCCTCAAGGGAACTACTGGTAATTAAGTTGTTCCTTTTAATAGAACACCGGAGCAATGCATTAACACTATGTGAACATATGTGATCCTCACATCACAGCCGTCCCCTCCGGTTGTCCCAATTTCTGTCACTTCGGGGCCTCGGGTCCGGGACAACAATATGTGTAAACAACTTGCAGGTATGATCAAGAAACAATAATTATCATCATGATTCAATAACATGTTCAAATCTGAGATCATGGCACTCAGGCCCAAAGTGGCAAGCATTAAGCATAACAAGTTGCAACAATGTCAATAGCACTAATAGAGGATACTAGGCACTATGCCCTAACAATCACGACATTGTTACATGAACGAACTCATCCAATCCCTACCATGCCCTTCAGCCTACAACGGGGAAATTACTCACACATGGTTGGGAAAAACATGGATGGTCGATGGAGAAGCGTTGGTGATGACAGTGGCGATGATCTCCTCCAATTCCCAGTCCCGGTAGGGTGCCAGAACAGAGTTTCTGCACCCCGAAAAAGGATTCGCGATGGCGGAGGAGCTACAGACTTATTTCTAGAAAACTATCGAACCCCCTCATGTTTTAGGGGTGAGGACTATTTGTAGTCGAAAGGGGAGACCGAGGGGTGCTCTGGGTTACCCACAACCTATGCTGGCGCGGCCTAGGGGGGCGCCAGGGGGTGGTGTGGCCCCCCTGTGGCTATTCTCTTGGCCTCCTTCTGACTCCCGGAGTCTTCAGGTGCTTTAGGACCAATGGGGTCTTTTCTGGGCAATTTCCCGAAAGTTGATTTTTCTGCATAAAAACGAGACACCAAGGTAATTCTGCTGAAATCAACGTTAGTCCGTGTTAGTTGCATTCAAAACACACAAGGTTAGAGGAAAACAATAGGAAAAGTGTTCGGAAAAGGAGATACGTTTTCGACGTATCAGATGCTTGATCGGAAGAAATCTATGATCCCCAGGTATACAACCTTCTTACAATTATCCAAATATACACTGTCAGTCTTATCTAAACAGTGTGTGCATGCATTATATCCCTTGTTTGTATGTCTGGAAATGTTACTAAGAGCAGGCCCATAATTGATTGTTACGGAAAACAACGCCTGTACGTCAAATGGCTTTTGTTTGTTCTCATCCCACACACGTACACCTGGTTTTCCCCACATCTATAAGATTTCTTCCACTAATGGCCTTAGGTACACATCAATGTCATTGCCAGGCTGCCTCGGGCCCTAGATGAGCACTGACATCATAATGAACTTGCGCTTCATGCACAACCAAGGAGGAAAGTTGTAGATACATAGAGTCACGGTCCAGGTGCTATGACTGGATCTCTTCTCCCCGAAAGGATTAAAGCCATCTGTACTTAGACCAAACCATAAGTTTCTTGCCTCTCCTGTGAAGTCCGGGAAGTCTCTCTCGATTTTTCTCCACTACGACCCATGAGCGGGGTGTCTCAACTTTCCCTCTTTCTCACGGTATTTTTTGTGCCATCGCAACAACCTGGCATGCTCTTTGTTTCTAAATAGTCATTTCAACCGTGGTATTATAGGAGCATACCGCATCACCTTTGCAGGAACTCTCTTACGGGGTGGATCGCCGTCAACATAGCCAAGCTCATCTGGTCTGATTTTATACCAAAGTGAAGTGCATACCGGATATTTATCCAAATTCTCGTACTTCTCACCGCGGTAGAGGATGCAGTCATTAATGGATGCATGTATCTTCTGCACATCTAATCCTAGAGGGAAGAGAGCCTTCTTTGCGTCGTACGTACTGTCAGGCAATTAGTTATCTTTTGGAAGCTTCGGCTTCGTTATTTGAAGTAAACTCTCAAATGCCTTGTCGGTCACACCGTTTGGTGCCTTCCATTTTAGCAACTCTAGTGTGGTACCGAGTTTTGTGCTACCATCTTCGTAATTTGGGTACTTTTTTTTATCATGTAACATGCCGTCCAACTTCAACCTCTCCAATGCACTTTCACGGTCTTCCCTTGCATCATCAATAACTCACCCAAGATCATCATCAGGCTGATCTGATGCCCGTTATTGATCACCTCCTTCGTATGCATTGTCTTTCATTGCAGTATCACCGTATTGAGGGAACATAGGATCCTCTTCTTCTTCTTCTTCATTGCCTTCCATCAATACCCCTCTTTCTCCATGCTTGGTCCAACAATTATAGCTAGTCATGAAACCTCTCCGAAGCAGGTGGCCGTGAAGGACTCTCAAGGAAGAGTGCTCCCTGATGTTCCACAGTCAACACATGGGCAACAAATAAAGTCATTCTCTTTGTGAGCCTGAGCTACACCGAGAAATTCATCCAGGCCTGCCCTATACTCGACAGTGCGTCGGTCACCATACATCCATCGATGTCGTGCATCCATCTCTTATAATTAAATTTGTCAAAAAAACCATTACAATAACATCTTCAATTGCGAAATGGCCACAGTACGTCGACGAATATAACTTTTTTTTGTATCACTTAAAGATGAAAATGACAAGTTTGCTAACCTCGGTCGAAGATACCATTATCTGTGAACTTAAGTGTGGCTCGGGTATTTCGTCGAACACCTCGAGTGCATAGTTCAAGAACACACACTAGCACCCACCTCTCTCACTCGTCCAAGCAAAAAAAACAGAGGGAAAGGGGGCTGGGAGGCAACGGGGAATTCGACCCGGTTCCTGGCAAGAACCGGGACCAATGCCCTTGCGTGCCACGTGGCCTGTGGAGAGGCATTAGTCTCGTTTCCTGCCAGGAACAAGGACAAATGCCCCCTAAACAACCGGGACCAATACCCTAGGGCGATATCACAGCCCCGGCCGCAAAAACCGGGACCAATGCATAGCATTGGTCCCCGTTTTTAATGCAACCGGGACTAATGTCGCTTCTAGCTCAGATGAAGTGAGGGTTCTACTAGTGTTGCACTATTTTCATCCACCTATTTGCACTGTTTTCATCTATACTTCCCTTAGCCGTTGGTGGTTTTTGTTTGGTCTCCCCTGCGCTGCGTGCCACCCCTCTCTTTGTTGCTCGTTGTATTGTTTTTCTCTCGGTCAATCTCTCTTTGTATTTGGATTTTTTTGTTGTTTCTCTCTATCAGTCTGTTGTTGTCTGTCTCTCACTCTCTCTCTATCTGTCTGTTTCTAGATCTCCCAGCCTCTATCTTAGTGTTTTCTCTCATTTTTTATCTCTCCCTCTCTCTATCTCTCTCTCTCTCTCTATCTATCTCTTTCATTTGCTTGATCTATGTCTCTATCTCTCTCTCTCTCTCTCTCTCTCTCTCTCTCTCTCTCTTTCATTTGCTTGATCTATGTTATAGTTTTCAGTGAAGGAGAACAAAAAAATTCTCTCTTATTCTCTCTGTCAGCTCTCTCTCTCTTTTTGTTCCTTATTCTCTCTCATTTCTTTCTCTCTCTTTCTCTTTGTCTCTCTCTATTTTAGATTTTCAGTGAAGAAGAACAAACGGTCTATGTCTGTTATTCTCTCTTATTCTCCATCTCTCTCATTCGGTCTCTCTCTCTTTCAAGATCTCCCAGCCTCTCTATCTCATTTCTCTCTCTCTCTCTCTCTCTCTCTCTATATATATATATATATATATATATATATATATATATATATATATATAGCCTTTCATTAGTGAAGAAGAACAATGTTTTTTCTCTCTTATTTTCTCAGTCTTCTATCTCCCTCTCTTGCTCTCTCTCTTTGTTTCTTATTCTCTCTCATATTCTCTCAATTTTTCTCTCTCTCTTTCCATGTGTTTCTCTCTATATTTTAGTTTTTTAGTGAAGAAGAACAAAGGTTCTAGGTTTACCCCGGCATGCTACAAACTTGATTTTGTTTATAACACTAGTAATGGATAAGATTAGGAAATCTAGGTTTGCTTTTGTTGTAGAATATATTTGTCATTTGTCATTATGTATGTAGAGTAGTTTCTCTCTAACTATTTTTCTTTTGACTACGTCATCATGTATAAGTAAGTCTGATTATCACTTATGATCATGTATGAATTTTAATAAGTTATAAGTACTTTTTTGGTTTTTTGTTTTGCAAATAATTCTACTGTTAGAAGATCTAACATTACATATATATTATCAAATTTTAATTTTGTTTTGCACATGTGTCTCATTTTGAGTGTAGGCATTTTGTCTTTTCAAGTTATTATGTTTCTATTCATTTTTTGTCTGTTTTAGTTGTATGACATTTTTACAAGATCTTACATTATATATATATTACTATTTGAAATTATTTTCCTCATTTACCGAGGTTAAGGCCCAAGAAGAGAAGCCTTTGGAATGTTCTGGAAGGCCCGCTTGAAGCCAACCCGCAATGCCTTGCGGGCTAAGTTAGGAAACTTGTGACCGACATAGGGTTAGAGTTCGAGTCCTCTCCGGGTAGGGTTTGAGACCTGGCCAATTATATAAGGCCAGGAGAACCACCGGAGGAGGACCAAGCAATACCGCACCACCAAAGCCTTGAGCTCGAGATCATACTCTCGACTTGAGCATCCACCATTGTAACCGATCTATTCGATAATACAGATCGACAGAGGCAGGAGTAAGGGTTTTGCCTCTACGAGGGCCCCGAACCTGGGTAAATCGTGCCCCCTGTCTAGCCGACGATCGTCACCAGCGCTCATGAGTTCTCCTATTCAAAACCCTATGGGTTCACCCGAGGGAATTGCCGATACGCAGATTCGACAATTGGCGCCGTTTGTGGGAACGGTGGGCGCTGGATCTCCGGCATCTTCGGCTGCATCATCCAACTCACGTTGGAAACCTTCGGCTTCGGCTCCGACCAAACCTGTTCGGATCAGATCTGTCGTGGTCACCCCTCACTCGCCGGAATCACGACCGGTATTCAGCGATCTGGAAAAGAGCGTCACCTTGACGTTCGGAAGCTTGAAGTTCTACACCAACAAGGACGGGATCCTCCACTTCCCTGAAGAATCAGGATCTGAGTCAGAAGCCGTTGACTCGCGCCCTCATCTGGAGAAAAGTGGCGAGTCCATCCGCTTCAACACCAGCGACTACCATACCATCTCGACAGAGGAACCTTCCCTAGTCCTGAAAGCTTTCCGAGCTACGCCTAGGACGCACGAGCCACGACTGGCTCAGGTCTGCATGGCAGGATCGGAACAACCTCCAGAAAACAAAACACAACGCTGCAAAACGCGCTGAGATCGGCGTCTCGCGGGACGCTTGGGACCGAGCCAAGGAAGCCATACGAACAAGCAAGCCGCCTGTGGCTGGGGCGCCCCACGAAGATATGGTCGCCTACCACTATCATCTAGTGAGAGCGGCCACAACCATCAAAGAAGCTCGGATAGATCTAGCCCGTCGGAAGAAATTGGCGGACGAATCGAGTCTACGCCGGGCCGAACTGTCCTTAACACCTTCGGTCGGAACTAGACCCACAAGGAAGGGACCCACATAAAAAACGGCATCCATGGACGCCGAATCCCAAGGTGGGATCAGCAGGTCGCTCGGAGCTTCCCTCATGCGGGTTGACGAGGACGGAAACGTCTACCCGCAAACTCCGGGTGCCGCAGTCCTGGCCGCATCAACCTACATGCAGATGAACTAGCCAGAGGAGAACGACCCTCGAGCGGAGCAGTACAAACAGGTTCGGAAAGGATTGGGCATAGAGGCATCAAGGCTTGCCTCCTACGACCGCAGGAAAGCTGCCGAACAGCAAGAGAAGGAAAAGGAAAGAGAGAAAGAAGCAGCACGCAAGCATAGGAGCACTTTGCCTAGGAGGGACAAATCACCTCGCTGCGGTCGAGGAAAAGAAGGTCGGCGACGCGATGATAGTCGAAGCAGCAGCGAAGGTAGCCCGAGAAATAAAAGCTCGCGACGTCACAGCAGCCGCTCGCGAAAGCGCAACAAGGAGCCAAGGAAGGAAGCTGATCGCGACCAGCCCAGATATAACGTGCGGTCAGATATCGCGCAAAATAAGGTGGACAAGGCAAGAGCTGCAAGGAACCGTGCGCGCTCCTCATCCAGTTCTTCGGATGACGAGACCTGCGGCGCGCTGTGTTTCACCCACGACATCCGCGAAGCACCCCTACCCAGGAGATTCAAGCTCAGCACAGAAGTAACAAAGTACGATGGTTCACTCGAACCTTCGTCCTGGCTGAACGACTACCTCACGGCAGTAAAATGCCAACGGGAGAACAAGAACACGACCATGCAGTACCTCAATTTACACTTGGTTGGCGCGGCACGTAGCTGGCTGGAAGCATCCTGTTACGCGTCATGGGACGACCTGCACTACGACTTCTGCAAGAACTTCCAAGCCACCTACAAGAGACCAGCAACCATTGAAGAACTGCGAGCCTGCAGACAAAAGAGCGGCGAGTCCACCCGCGAATACATCCAGCGATGGACCACGCTCAGGAACATCGTAGGAAACATCTCGGAAGAAGTAGCGGTTGAGGCCTTCGCAAAAAGCGCTCGATGAACTACTTTCAGAGAAGAGCTGGGCCGAGCCGCACCCAAAACTATCGGGGAGCTCATGATCATAGCCGACAAATGGGCTAATAGAGAAGATGCGGTGTGCAACGAGAGAACGTCATTGCCCGCGCCCGAGGACGACCGCCATGGTCGAAGGAAAAGGAGGAAGTACTACGATCACGACGATCGGGAAGAGATGGTAGCGGCAGAATTCACGCGAAACCGCGATAATGGGTGCCGCGGAAATGGTGAGTGGAAACCAAAAGCTGAAGACAAAAGTCCCGAGGAGGACCTTGACGCATACTACTCCCTACATCTATTTACAGATAAGCGCACGGGTAAAACTAAGGCAACACACCTTCTCAAGGATTGCCGAAAGTTCATCGACATCCACGAGGCCTTCTCGAAGAAAAGTAGATCAGCAGCTAATCAAAATTACCCGCCACTTCCAGGAGGAGGACATCAAGGATTCCAGACGCCACAACCCCTACCTCCACCAGGAAACCAAAACATGGCGCTAGCCACACTACCGGCACCACCCGCACCAGACGCCGGAGCCAACGCGTACCCGAACCCAGCTGGATAGTTAGGGATGATACAAAAAGTCTGCCCATCCCGCAGAGCTCAGAATACAAATACGCGGCAGCTGTGCATGGCTGTGCAAACCCCGCCAACAAGGCCCGAGTACCTGAAGATGGCAGACCAATCGATCACCTTTCGATGGAAGACCACCCACCACGAGTCTATCGACAAGGACACGCCGCTCTAGTAATCCAAGCGCAAATTGGTAATTACGAACTGGCTCGCGTATTTATGGACGGAGGCAGCGGCATCACCATTATCTATGCGGATACGCTACGCCGGATGAACAGGAACCTGGATGGACTTGCGGAATCAGAAACATCCTTCCACGGGATAGTTCCAGGAAAGGCGATCCGTCCACTCGGAAAAATCAACCTAGAGGTTGTGTTGGGCAATCGACGCAATTGCAGAAGAGAATTCCTTGACTTTGAAGTAGTCGATTGGCCCTCACAGTACCACGCCATTCTTGGTCGAACAACGTTCGCTAGATTCATGGCAGTACCACATTACGCGTACCTGAAGCTCAAGCAACCCGGGGAATACGGTGTAATCACCATCGACGGAGATTTCCAGAAATCCAACAAGTGCGACATCGAGTTCAACGAGATCGCAAAATCTTTCGGGATGCAAGAAGAACTAGAGGAGATAGCAAAGATTACGGACCACTCCGTGATGCCCCTCACAAAGAAAAACGCGCCAGAATTGGAATTCAGCGCCAACAGCGACACTCGAAAACATCAGGTGCACCCGACAGACTCTGCGAAGACGGCGATGGTTTCAACTACCCTCTCGCTAGCATTGGAAAGCGCGCTCGTCGAACTCCTTTGTGAGTACTGGGAAATTTTCGCCTGGCAGCCCTCAGATATGCCAGGAATACCCAGGGAGTTCGCCGAGCACTCACTCGAAGTTTTCAAAGATGCAAAACCCATGAAGTAGACCACTCGACGGTTTTCAGAACCCAAGCAAAAAGCGCTTGGAGAAGAAGTAAACAGATTGCTAGCAGCAAAATTCATCAGGAAGATCAAGATATCCACTTGGTTAGCAAACACAGTGCTGGCCCCAAAGAAGAACACCAACATCCTTCGAGTGTGCATCGACTACACGTCGTTGAATAAGCATTGCCCCAAGGATAACTTTCCCCTCCCGCGAATCGACCAGTTCGTGGACTCCACCGCAGGCTGTCACCACCTCTCCTTCCTGGACGCCTACTCGGGATATAATCAGATCCGGATGAAGCAGGAAGACAAGGAAAAGACATCATTCATCACACCCCACGGTGTGTACTGCTACACGACAATGCCCTTCGGGCTTAAAAACGCAGGCACAACATATCAGCGCTGCATGCAAAAATGCCTCGCCAGGCTCATTGGCAAGAACGTACAAGTGTACGTCGACGACATCGTCATCAAGACTCGAGTAGAGGATACACTCCTCGAGGACATTAGAGAAACATTTGACGCTCTAAACGCATACAGGATTAAGCTCAACCCGAGAAAATGCGTCTTCGGGGTCCCAGCAGGACAACTTCTCGGGTACCTGGTATCCGCCAGAGGCATCGAAGCCAACCCAGAGAAAATACAAGCAATCTTGACAATGAAGGAGCCAACCAATCTACGCGGAGTCCAACAGCTCGCAGGGCGACTAGCCGCCTTAAGCAGATTTATCGCACGATTGGGTGAGCAGGCGTTACCCTTCTATAAACTGCTGAAGAAGACAGACAAGTTCGAATGGACACCAGAAGCTAAGCACGCATTCGCAGACCTGCAGCGATCCTTGCAGAGCAGGCGCATTTTGGCAACACCACAATAGGGGAAGCTACTATACCTATACCTAGCCGCAACAAACCAGGTCATCAGCACGGCCATCGTGGTCGAACGACCTGAGGAGGGCAAGGCATATGGAGTTCAGAGACCGATCTACTACATCAGCGAGGTGCTCTCGCCGTGCAAACAATGATATCCTCACTACCAGAAGCTCGCATATGGAGCTGTTCTCATAGCTCGAAATCTCAAGCACTACTTCCAGGAACACACCATAACAGCGGTTAATGATGCATCACTCGGTACAATCATGAACAACCCAATGGCCATCGGAAGAATAGCAAAATGGAGCATCGAGCTGGGCGCTTGGGACATCATCTATGTAGGGCGCAATTCAATAAAATCCCAGGTACTCGTGGAATTCCTCAGCGAGTGGACAGAACTACAAACGCCCGGGCCGCCGGAATACACGAGTAACTGGATTATGTACTTCGACGGATCCAAGAGAAATGAAGGAGCAGGAGCTGGGATCGTCCTAATATCACCCAGAGGAGACAAGCTGCAGTACGTCCTACGATTGGATTTTCCACCCAATGATCCAACATCAAATAATGACGCATAATACGAGGCCCTGTTGCATGGGATGAAGATGATAGTCGCGTGCGGAGCCACCCGACTGATGATCTACGGCGATTCCAATCTCATCGTGTAACAAACAATGAAGGAGTGCGACGTTATCGCTGAGAACATGGTTGCCTATCGTGACATGTACAATCTACTCGAAGGAACTTTCAAAGGGTGCGAGCTGAAGCACATTGCGAGGTCCATCAATGAAGAAGCAGACAGGCTGGCAAACATGGGTTCCACAAACACACCCATACCGCCAGGGATATATTTCGAGCGGATGACTAGGCGATCAGTCAAAATCAAGAAAACTGCAGAAGCACCCGCAGCATTGGAAACAGAGGTCAGCCTGCAGATCGCTATTATCGAGCTCATTCATAATATTTCGCGATAAGTTTTTCTGGTCGAGCTAGTCTGGACGCATAAATACCTCGACTATTTGTCCGCCAAACAGCTCCGAGCAGATCCTCGCGAGGACCGTCAGATAATCAGACGCAGCAAATCTCTTCGGGTACTCAACGGCGAGTTTTACAAACAAAGCATCTCAGGCATACTGCAACGATACATAGCACCCGAAGATGGCAAGGAATTACTGCGGGACATCCACCAAGGAGACTGTGGACATCATGCAAGCTGGAAAGCAATCATGGGAAAAGCCTTCCGAGCAGGATTCTACTGGCTTACAGCAGCCAGGGACGCAAAGGAACTAGTCGACAGGTGCAACGCTTGCCAGCAATTCGCACCAAAACCACACGCACCCGCTACGGAACTACATATAATACCCATCGCCTGGCCCTTTGCACAATGGGGGCTGGACATGGTTGGACCATTACGCAAATCCACGTCAGGCGGATACACACACTTGCTGGTCGCAGTCGACAAATTTACCAAGTGGATCGAAGCCATGCCAGTAACCTCGGCTAGCGCCCAATGCGCCGTCCAATTCCTCAACTCCATCGTATGCAGGTTTGGAGTACCACACGATATAATTACTGACAATGGTAGCAACTTCACGGCAAAGGAAACACAGCAGTTCTGCGAAGAAAAGGGCATTATCTTCAAATTTGCTTCAGTTGCCCATCCGCAAACCAACGGCCAAGTCGAAAGATCCAACGGACTAGTTTCGGCTGGCATCAAGAAACGTCTACTCGATCGTCTACACCCAGCACCAGGACATTGGGCAGAAGAGCTACCCTCCGTGCTATGGAGCCTTCGCACAACTCCAAATCGATCAACAAACTACACACCATTTTTCATGGTATACGGGGCCGAAGCAGTCATTCCCGAGGACGTCAGGTTCAGCGCCCCACGGGTTGTTGCTTACAGCAAAGAAACCTCCAACAGGGCACTCGCGGATGATATGGACGCACTCGACGAAATGCGCGATATTGCACTCGCAAGATCCGCAGTATACCAGCAGTCGCTGCGAAACTATCACAGTCGCCGCATACGTCACAGAGCCTTCGCAGCAGGAGATCTGGTGCTACGGCTCAAGCAGAAGGAAGGACACAAGATCGAGCCACCATGGGAAGGACCCTTCATAATACACGAAGCTATCCCAGGTGGTGCCTATCGACTGAAGAATACGGCGACTGGAGGCATCTATTCCAACCCTTGGAATGTTGCACAACTCCGTAAATTTTATCCTTAGATTTATTTTTACTCATTATAATAAGGCTATATTAGCCATCTTGTAGCTCGAAAGAAAAACACATGACTTCTCAGTCATTGCAATAAAATACACGGTTTCTCAATCATAGATACTCGAGTTCTCCATCCTCACATGCTAAAAGAAACATGTATACACCCCACAAACACACGGGGGCTACACCTAACACAGCATCACAGGAAGAATTTTGTATACAAGGTAAACACCTTACAACAGTTTTTTACAATTACACAGCACAACAGGATACATACATCCTACAATCACACATGGCGATGAGCATTCTCAGCCGCCAAAACCCGATCTACCTCAGCAGAGGTCAATCGAATGATTTCCTCCACCGCAGGTGGAACAGCCCTATAATGAGGAGAAAGGTCGACGATTGGACCATCAGGAAGTCTAGCTACGGAGTTGAAATTCACCTCAGGATGCCACAACCGGACAAAAGAGAGGGCCACTACCGAGCCGCAAATCATCCGATTGCGAACACGCTCGCGAATTTCTCCTTCTCGCCCGAACACCCTGAGAAGATGGCTCCAATCCTCAGGACCCCTCTCCAACGGATAGAAAGCAGCGTTCATTGCAATCAAAACCTCATGAAAGAAACTAACGAGTATCTTCGCCTGGATGACCCGGAACTTCAAGGTATCAAGCACAAAGCCTCGACTACGATCGGACCAAAAGTTACTCGCATGGGGCTTTGAGTTGCCAGCTTCCTGAAGGATGTGGTTCTCAACCCACTGTTTCTCACTCCTGTCATCCGGCTGAACAACGGAAAAACAAAGGTATATGATCAAAGAAGGATACAGGACAAAGAAGAATAGGGTGCTGAACTACTTACAGAGCAAATCCTTGGCAACAGACGCCAATTCATCCATCACAAACTGCTCGCGTTCAATCGCCAGCTTTTGTTTGGACTTGGCTACATCCGCTACCCCACGTAATATTTTTAGCTTGCATTCACCATCCGAAACACAATCACGGAGGCCTGCAAAGGTCCCAACTGCGGCAGCAAGAGGATTTGCTGGGGCAGCAAGTCCACCTGAAGACTCCGCAGCAACCCCGACTACCTGGAAGAATACATGAAAATTGAAGGAATAAGATGCCCCATTCCAGATATAACAATCACCTATTCGACAGGTGCTCGGGGGCTACTCCTATCGGGAGGAAACACACAGCAAATCATTTACAGTAAGCATCTCAGAAAAGACATCTCAATTAAACGATGAAAATACGGGAATGCATCCCAAGGTTCTTTACAGTCGAAAGAGCGAAATACAAAGAAAATATACTAAGGAGCTGCATTTGTGCTGCCGCTCGCGACGGTGCCTCCCCTAGCACGGGCGAACAACTCGGATAACTTCCGCACAAGGACTCCGGCTGGCTCGTCAAAACGACGAAGCCCTACCTTTTTGCCCGTAGAAGGATCGACGAGAAGGTCCGAGTACGCCTCTTCCAAATCGGTGACTCCATGCGCCAGCGCAAATTGGATGGCGGTCTTCGCCCCCAGACTCCGACTGCGCAACCGCGTAGGTGCCAAGAAGATTGCTCTCCGAGAAAATCTTCAAAAGATCACCCAACGCAGGTGGAGACACGGCGTCGACTAGAAGGCGACCATGAAGCTGCGTCAGCAATCGAATGGCATCGCCAATCAGGGTGCAAATCCCTTCAGCGTGCCTCCTGAGCTGGGCGCAGGAATCGGTCAGCGCATCCACCCGTTGGACCCCAGGAAGCTCCAGTGGGACGCCCAGAAGACCTGCAAAGGAAAATATTAAAATCCAAGGACATATCAGACAACCAGAAGATGACAATAGACCAAAAGCAACTTACCCGCAAAACGTTCGGCCAGAGGACGAAGGAAGTCGACAAGGTCGGAGTCCGCCTTGGTGCCAGCCTCCTCCAGATCATTCAGAGCATCCTGGGCGGCCGCAAGCTTTCCTTCGAGTTCAGCCGATAGCATGCGAGAGGACTCAAGTTCGTGCCGAGTAGCTGCCAACTGAGCCTCTAGAGCAATTGCCCGAGTAGAGGCATCCGCCTTCTCGGCCTTCATAAACTCAACTTGAGCTGCGCAATAATGGTTATCAGAAACAAAGAAATTGGGAGAAATAAAGAGATAAAGATGAGGGAAGGCGATAAACTTACTTCGAAGGAGCTCATTTTCGCTGGCGAGTCGATCACGATCCGACCGAAGGGTCCCGCATTCCGCTTCGGCAAGAACGACACGGCGACCAACGGCCGCAAGGGAGTCGATGAGGGACTGCAAAGAAAATGAAGATAGTAGAATAAAAAAAGAGAAATTTGAGCCTATACACGATTGAAAATATTCGAGTATAGCCTCGGGGGCTACTTCCATCGGGAGCACTGTCGTGCACCCGGTAAAGCAAGAAGAAAAGACAAGGTCTACATCTTTGAGCTTGTAAGCCAATCACATGCGATCAACTATAGCCTCGGGGGCTAGTCCCATCGGGAGCACTGCCGTGCACCCGATAAAAAACAGATCCAAACTGATAAAACACTGAAGAAGCAAGCAGCAAAGTTTACCTGGCCTTGGCGAAGGAAAGGGGGTCCGCTGAGCTACCCAACACCTCCTTCGGAGTCGAGGCCCCAGCAACAAAACTAGGAATTCTGTATTTCGTAGTCGCTGCAGTGGGAGCTGCACTCGGCGAATTCTGCACGGTGTCGGCGGTAGGGGTCCCACCCGCGATTTCAACCTTCTTCCTCTTTTCGAGAGGAAGGGAAGAGACGAACCTACGAGGGCTGATAGCTTGCAGACTACAATGAAGACAGTATGTCAAAAGACGCGAAATGAAAAACGTTCGACTAAAGAACAAGAAGAGAAACTTACTCATCGTCATCTTCGTCGACCAACATATCCGCATTCTAGGCGGTTTGGATATTTGGAAATGAAGGAGAAGGGGCGCGCGTGCGCAGCGGGGTCGCGATGAGGGCCCCCTTCGCGGGCGATTCCTTGTCCAAAGAGTTGTCCTTGGAGGTGGCCTCATCGCCCTCCACTCGACGGCGTTTGCGGTGGAGGAGACCGCTACCCGATTCCTCCACGCCATCCGAGGAGTCATGCTCGGAGCTCGAGGAGGCATTAGCAACACGGGTGTCGGTTGGACCGTCCAAGTTACTCGCCAACAAATCCGAGGCATCCTCCCCGGACATTGGCGGGTAGCAGGTGACCACGGTTAGGTTCTACGAAAGAAGACAGAAGAAAAGCAAGAGAAAATTCAGTCGACCAAATTTCAGAACAAGGAAAGAAATAAAGATGAAGGAAAGACAAACTTACTTCGGGTGGCGGAGGCCTTGATGCCTCGAAAGCTGCGACCGTGCAGTCGGGGAAGGTTTCGCTCACCTTCAAGCTGGTGATGTCCGCGATATTATTCTCGAACTCGACGTTCGAGAGCTCTTCGCGGCTCACGCGACTGGGGTCTTCAGTGCCCTGGTACTCCCACATCGTGGAAGGCCTGTTCTGCAGGGGCTGAATCCTGCGCTTGAGGAAGATGCTCGCCAGGTGCAGCCCGTTCAGCACAACTCCAGCAGCTTGGTCCCGAAGGGCGGCCACCTTGGCGAGTAACGGCGTAACAATCTGGTTCTCTTCAGCCGACAGTTTATGCGCCCAGGACTTCTGCCTCTTCAGGATAGCGAATGGGTGGAATTCCTGAATTCAACCCGAGCTGTTGTCGGTGACGTAAAACCACTTCTTTCTCCAACCTTGAGCAGAGTCGATGAAGTGCATCCCGAAGTAGATGGTGTCCGATTTTGCCTGGATTCCGAAACCGCCGGTGCGCAGCGGCTCGCCAGGCTCGTTCTCTGCTCGTGATTTGTCCCGGAAGACTCGAACCTTGAAGAGGGCTATCCATAGGCCCCAATATGGGTGAATGCCCAAGAAGCACTCGCAAAATACAATGAAGCACGAGATGTGTTGCACTGCATTCGGAGGCAGATCGTGGAGCTGTATGCCATAGACATACAGCAATGCCACGAGGAAGGGGTGAAGAGGAAAGGAGAGTCCGCGCGACACGTGGTCCGCGAAAGCCACACGTTTGTTCGCGCGGGGATTGGGTACCTCCTCCTTCTTGCCGAGGCGCACCCGTTTCTCAGCTTCCGGAGGCAGCAACGCCTCCCGCTGCATCTCCTTGATGCTCTTGTGGGTGGTGTTGGGCGAGCGCCAATCACCCGAGCGCGGTGCGGGTGGCGCAGGAACTTCTTCTGACGCCCTCGACGACGAGACGGCGGCGCCGCACTTCTTGCCTCCTGCCATTGGCACTAGTGCGAGCTCGAGGAGAGAGAAGGTGGAGAGCAAGGAAGACGAAGAACGAGGAAGACGAAGGCCGGGAAATTTTCACCGTTTCACCTAAGGCCTGCATTTATACACAGAGCCAGTCGATCCTGACCGTTCACTGAGCCATGTGGCATCCATCACGGCCGCCTCGTGCGAAGGCGAAACGAGAGGGCGGCGGATGCTGTTTCGTGCCACGATCCTAATAGTGGATCGTGTGCATTTACTGCGCGCAGTTCGCGTAAAAACCGGGAACGACGTCTCGTTTCTGGTCAAAAAGCTGACAAGGTGGGCCAACACTTCTGCTCTCGCCCCGTCGCGTCCCATCGGGACGATAAAAGTGCGCCGTGACGTCATAGCATGCATCATCAAGATGGTGAATCTTCCGAATAAAGCTCCAAACGCGAAAATAACTTCGTATGGACAAATTATGGCGTGAAATCTTCCGAATAAAGCTCCATACAGTTAGGATGAACCATTGTGTCTTGACCCGTGGTCTCGGGCAGGGTGCTGTGTTCGTGCACATACTCACTAAGACAGATGTCAATGAAACTGGACCGGTAAGAAATTGATAGTGTTTTAATCCATATATTTTTTTTGTTTTTTGAAGTGCCCGTTTTTCGTTGTTTAAAATGAAAACAAATTAAATCTGGTTTTTATCTACAACGCATCTCTAAGGAAATTGCTTCGGTTCTGAACTTTAATAAGATGGGATACGTCATTCTTACGACAGGACAAGTCGGTAGCCACACAAATGACAAGGAAGCAGAGTACTACACTTATACTTCTGCTGATAAAAGGGTTTGTCTCACATCTGGGTGGTTTGACTTTTCCAAGGAAAACAAGCTGACAATTGGGAAAACCATTCTGATGATGTTTGAGGAAGACAACATCAACTACATGAACATCTTATTTGATGTTCTTAAGCCCATTGTCTAAGGATGTCTTTCTGCCTCATCTGTCTTGTTCTTTTCCCGCTGTCATCTAAATGCCTCTTTGTTACCATGAGGTAAGTGCTACTGGAACATGTCGTTTGAGGAAGTCCACTGTCATCTATGGTGTCTTTTCATGTTTCTTAGTTCAGTCGTAATGTCAATCTAAAGAAGTTTGTCGATTGTATGGATTTGTCGTATCTGTACTTTATTACGCCATCTATCTACGAATGCGTGCTGAAAATATATATGGTAAATCCTTTTTGGTTGTGTGCTAAGGTTTGTTGTAATTTTGGTTTGATTATCTAGTTTGTCAGTTGTTTTTTCCCTTCTCAATACACTTGAGGAAAATTCCAAGTACATGAAGAATATAGAACTTCTTGGGGAGGAGTACATGGGGAGATTTTTTTGTGGTAGGTACCTCAGTGGTGGTTGACTGAATCAATCCATGGGCAAGCTGACTGCTTTTTGTTGTGTTCTCGAGGTTAGTATCCCCATCCATCCGAATTTCACCCGGTAAAATTCACTGTGATTTTGACGAAATAGGCATTTCGCCCCGCTTTATAAATAAAGCCAACGGCCGAACCGATACAAGGTGATGAGGGGAACCTCTTACAAAGCAGACCAAAGATAAAAAAAGAAGAATGAGGAAAACCAAACTTGCCACCGAAAGCACCGGAACGGACTCGAAGTACGAGACTCCACAACGACGCCCCCAAGAGGGTAACGACGTAGCACGTCGCCGCCGTCGAGACCTAGAGGTCAAGGGTTTTCACCCGGAGCCCTAACGCAGCGTAGGTAGCCTCAACAGCGCCCCCAGGAGGGTAACGATACCCGCAGGCATCGCCCCCAGGAGGGTAACAACCTACGTACAACGCTCGCAAAGTCGAACCGCCCACTACCCCCGAGAAAGGTCTCCAAAACACGACCTAGGAGTTGCCGCCACCAACGCCAGGAACCCCCGATGCCCGCTCCATGCCATCCACACGGCCAAAGAACCAGGCCACCACCGCCGCCACGTCGCTCGCCGTAGAGACGCCCGTGCAGCCCACCTTCCAGGGCCGCCGCCCCGGCATCCGTAGCCTCCCACCAAGAAACCAGCAAGTTGCGGGTTCATCGTGACGGATGAGCGAGGCCGGCAACACAGATAGGCCGGCAAGGTCAACATCAGTAGCCTACAGGAGGAGATCCATCCTCCACCGCCCGTGGCGGTCGCCGACCGGACGCAGTAGCAGGGCCGGTCGGGCCCAGATCAGCCCAGCAGGCCAGGATCAGGCCTAACTAGCCCCGCCGCGGCGCTGCAGCGCCAAGGCCACCGATGTCGTCCTGCACATGGACTCTGGACCTAAGCACTAACCGGCCCGTAGACCCAGATTAGGCCCAAACGGGCCCAGATCTGGGCCACAGAGCATGGCCATGGCCAACTCCAAGGTCCCCCATCTCTGTCACGGGCGCTACCCTCGTTGCCGCCTCCGAAGAACCGCGCCGCCGCGCCCGACGCCCCTCCGATAGGGCTGGTTTGGCCTTGATGCCGTCCGTAGCGACAGGCCACCGGCCCGCACCGCCCGAGTCGACCGCTGCCATGGAGGTTCCCCAGGCCGCCGCCGCCACCAGCGTGCCGCCCCGCCTTGAGGTCGCCGCACCACCACCGGAGTAGCCACGCCGCCCAGCCCCTCGAAAGGCCGGCGCCCAAGCCGACGCCTAGGCCCGCGCCCAGGCCCCGCGCGAGAGGGAGAAGCCGCCCCGCCGCCGCCCGCGCTCGGCCTTCGGCCGGAGACGCCCACCGGCGGCGGCGAGGAAGGGGGAGACGAGAGGAGGGGTCTAGAGGAGAGGGTAGCTAGGGTTCCCCCGCCGCCGCTCGCGGGAGCGACGAGGAGGGACGGGGAAGGGGCGTTCCTGTCTCGGCCCCTCTATGCCTAAAATCTCGCTGGCGATCGGTTGCCCTGCTTCAAATTCACT
The DNA here is from genome assembly GCA_028641055.1 of Alopecurus myosuroides. Classification (NCBI taxonomy): domain Eukaryota; kingdom Viridiplantae; phylum Streptophyta; class Magnoliopsida; order Poales; family Poaceae; genus Alopecurus; species Alopecurus myosuroides. The sequence goes on along the minus strand of CM054058.1, from coordinate 515,723,272 downwards.
GTGACTAATGTCAGGGAATTCTCTCTGTTTGTTTCACTCTCAGTATATGTATCTATTTTTGGGTGCTGAGATGGGAGAAAGCTGCTGGAGTTAGAAAGAAAGGAAGGAGGGGAGAGGGGGGGGGAGTGGTGGTGGGGGGGGGGGGACAGAGACGAGTGATCACACTTCCCTCCTTTCTGTTTCTTGAGGAAGAAGAAGATGTCTTATCAGATCCTGACCTGGCAAAGAGGTTGTGTTCAGCTGCTACCTGGCACTAGCTAGCCATAAATGTACTACGAGCCCAATATGGCAGAATAGGACAACCCATTTTCGGATGCAGAGTAGTAGCTTTCGTTGACGGGCCTATGACCAACAACCCGAAACCGCTAGCTGTTATCATTTTTATGTTCGACAATCCCGTGCGAGCTGTTTTTGTCAGCTATTCTGTTTGTCCACGTGTCAACGAATGAGTGGGACAAAAATCGACGAAATGGAAAAACAGACGACTGACAATTAGACAGTCCCTAAAAAAATGCCTGTGTTTTGCAGGCCTTTTCCCGTGACTATATCTGACGCGGCAGGTTAATTTACCAAATCGTTTGCCGGGGCAGTGAAAGACGCTGGCTGAAGCAAAGAATAATCAGAGGTAATGTTAGATAATTACAGCGACGCACGTACCCCTTCGTCCTCCGCTCCTAGGAAAAGGCGATTAGGGCATCCGCCTCCTGCCGGCGGCCGTGGCCGATCTGCTCGGTCTCCCGTGGCCTTAGGGCCATGGAGACTTGGTGGATCTGGTTACTTGCCGGCGGGAGGGCTCCGTTTTCGACTGTTTTTTTGTGTTTTGTTAGGGTTTGTGTCCCATCGAGGAAGACGAGGCGGCGGCTCCTTGAAGTTGGAATAAGATCCTCCCCGCCTAGCTCCCGTTTCGGTGATGCGTCTAACATCATCCGAGGGCGTGTGGAGGTGTGTCTCCGGCGGATCTCATGGGATTCGGTCGGCGTTTGTGTTTGGTGGATCTACTTGGATCCAGTATTTGTTCGTCTATGTTCGTGTGTCTACAAATTTGATTCTTCCGATCTACGCTTCTCTTCATCGGCGATGGTTGCTGGTCTGGTGCGCTGGTCCTTTGTGGCCGTAGCACGACGACTTCCCGACTGTCTACTACAACAAGGTTTGCCCGGCTCCCGCGACGGAGGGGTGATGACAGCGGCGCGCCTTCGGCTCGCTCCAGTGCTTTGAGTCGTGCTAGGTGGTCTACGGACCTGGACGTAATTTCTATTATTTCTAGTGTTCTTTGTACTACCATGGTTCTTGATGAATGGATTGGAAGCTTTCTCGCAAAAAAAAAAGCAAAGAATAATCAGCCCGTACTAGTACTCGCGCGCCGCGCGCGATTACTCTAAATATTCTGTACCTTGTGGTGTAAAAAAAACGTTGCGTCGGAGTACTATATATTCTGTTATTATAGGGACGATTGAAGGGGACCAGTTAATCGATCTATGCAAAAAAAAATACGTACATTACTTTTCACGAACTTTTTACTTTTTTCTCTAATGTCCATCTCCTGACCCGCCCGCAACTCTAGGGTTTGCTAAATCTTTTCTGTTACGCGCTGAAAAACTATCGTCTCTGCTTGAACAAAAGTCGAGGAAAGTTTTAATTTGTTGCTTTGCTGTGGGCAAGCCGGGATGGAAGCCGCCCGAGGATCATCCAAAGATGCCTACCGTCCGGCGAAGCCGAACCGGATACCGTTGCTGCCAATCGGGAGGTGTCTTGTTGCTCCATCCAGCCGCCGCCGCCGCCGCTCACTAGCTCCGGGCATCAAGCGCACACGCGCCCGCTCCCCTGCTTGCAACCGGTGGTATGTCAAAAGGGCTTGTCTCATCTCATCTCATCAGTTATATGGTTGGGTTTCAATTAAGCACTAGCTAGTTTCTTTCTCCTCTTGGAGAAACAGTATATAGTAATTAATCCTCGCTGGGTTTGGATCTGTGTTATCAGCAGGAGGAACTGGGCATGTCTTGGGCACGACATGACAGCCCTGATCGCCGAGCGCGTCCTCTCCTACGATGTTGCCGACTACCTCCGCTTCCGCGCCGTGTGCCGCTCCTGGCGGTGCTCCTCCATGGATCCACGGGCGCAAGACTGTCTTGACCGCCGGTTCCATCCTCGTCAGTGGGTCTTATTACGGGAGGGACACGCGACTCCCGGTCGCCTATTTCTCGGCTTCCTCAACCTCTCCACCGGCAAGTGCGTCCAGGTGGACCTCCCAGAGCTCTATGGCCACCACCTGCTCGGCTGCACCTGGGAGGGCCTCCTCGTTTTGCTCCACCATTACAAAGCCGACCACGTCCGCCTGCTCAACCCGCTCACCCGCCAACTCACACGCCTCCCGCGGCTCGCCACGCTGCTGGCTTCTCGGTACCACGACCAGCTTAGTTTCCAATGGCATCTCGATCCGTGGGGCTCCGGCAACGCCAAAGACGACTCGGCATTTGTGCTCTGTTTGAACAAACTCGGAATTGTCGGGGTTGCCAAGCCGGGCGACGTGTGTTGGACTGTTCTAGAGTCGAATTCTGATACTAGGTGTAGAAAGGTATCCTCCATGTTCGCTGGCCCCTTCTCAGGTTGTTGTCAGTAAACAGTTTCAAATCTGAATTAAAAATTGTTTGGTTTATTTTTTTTCTTGCATAATCGAATATAACAACGATTGATGGAATTGTTAGCATTGCAGTGAATTTAATAAATCCGCCGAGGTGTTATTTTTTCGAGTGTAACAGGGGGATTTCTCCCCACCGCATCTCTTATTACTCGAAAAGCCAATCGTGAAATATTAAAGAAAAAAGACTCACTTCCATTCACGAATAATTTGCCCGAGTTAACATAATAAAATGCATATATATACGTTGCCGGTGATGACAACTGGTGAAAACACACTTGCTCTCAGATTTCTAGCCGGAGCTCTTTGTGTTGGCGAGCTTCGCAACGACATGCTTATAAGTTTTGACAAGGACACGCGAAGGAATATGACACTGATAAGTTTCGGCGTCGCTTTTATTATATGGGCTATTTGGAATTGCCGTAGTGACATTGTTTTTGACAAAAACATAATGTTCACTTCCTGCAGGTTATCAACAAGGTCGTGTATTCTATCCAGGCATGGTCCTTCCTACTGTCTGCCGACCAGCGCAGACTTATGAATTCAGGTTGTGCTCGACTGATGGCGGTCGTTCGGGCTATCCACAACCGGGGTGAGTGGCTTAATGCTAGGCGCATAGATGCATAAAACTGTAATTTTGTTGTGGTTGATTTTTGTGGTCACCTTGTGTGATCTGTGAATTGTGTTGAGATTTGTACGTTTTAACTTTATTTTAATAAAATCCGGTTGTGTGCATCATTTTGATGCAGAAGCTGGGGCCTGAGGGCTTCCATTAAAAAAAAATGATGGTGGACGATGTATTCATGATAATTTCATGACCGTGTGGGAAACAACAAGGAAGTTACACGGTTCGGCCACTCCAGCGGTGCTCCTGAAACTGGACATTACAAAAGCATTTGATATAGTTAGTTGGGCCTTCCTTCTTGAGGTTCTTATAAAATTGGGTTTTGGTGACCGTCTGATATCCATTATCTGTGCACTTCTCTAGATAGCTTCCACAAGAGTATTGCTTAATGGTCGGCATGGGTCAAAGATTTTCAATAGGCGTGGTCTAAGACAAGGAGACCCCCTCTCCCCGCAACTGTTCATTCTGGTTATGGAGGTGCTGCAAATCATGGTTGAGAGGGCTACGGCCATAGTTTAAAAAACCGAACCGGCCATCGAACCGGTGAGGCTGTCGGTTCAGATTTTTATTGGTCGGACCATCGGTTCAATGGTTCATTTGCGACAAAAAACCGGAAAATTTAAGCGAAATTTTAAAAATATTGACATGATATCAATTAAATACACATTATATAGGGTACAATCCACTAGTAAATCACTAAATATTGCTTTTCTAGTTGGTTACTGGAACTTATAACACGTTTTGGCTCAGGGTAAGGGGTTTGACTCCTAGTTTATGCATATTTTTTTCAAATTTCTCTGATTTTTTACTAAAAGACCAATTGACGTTAAAAACCGGACAAGGCTCCGGTTCCGGTTTCTTCCGGTCGGACCGCCGGTCCGGTCCTGTTTTTTAAACTATGGCTACGGCCCGTGGATTGCTCACCCAAATGTCATGGAATGAGTTACAACACAGAACTTTGATTTATGCTGATGATGTGGTGATTTTTCTGAGACCGTATGTGGGGGACTTCAGAGTGTTCTCGTAGATCCTATGTATCTTTGGTGAGGCCTCGGGACTACGTGCTAACCTGGAGAAATGTTTGGCCCACTTGATCAGATGTGTAGAGGAAGTGGCATCGATGGTGACCCATGAGTTGTAGTGTCCCATTATGCCCTTCCCCATGCGCTACTCGGCACTAGTAGGAATTAGCCTATAGCCACCACTATACTGCTGGCGAACACCAATCAAGCTTTTCCAGCGCTAATACTACTGGCGAACACGATTCCAGGTTTGCCAGCGCTATCCCTGCTACCGCTCGCGAACAAGCAAGTCCCTTCGCTAGTGGTAAGGTTGGGCCCCACCTTTGCGCGCACCCGCCCCTCCCTGGAACTACCACTAGCGGGCACGTTCCCTTATTCGCCAGCGCTACGTTTCCTACCGCTGGCAAACATCTGTGCCCGTTCGCCAGCGCTACTATGTGGGCCCAGGGAGCATGTTAGCGCTGGCGAACAGGCACAGCTGTTCGCCAGCGGTAACCTGGGCAGATAATTAAGGCATAAGTGGTCCACCCCCACACTTTCCCCTCTCCACTCTCCCTTCTCCACATTGTCCCCTCCTCTCTCTCTCTAGCTCGAATTTATGCCAATTTCTCCACCCTTGCACTCTCTTTTGAACTTAGTTGGTATATATATGTTTATCTCCCTCCTAACACCATTTCTACCCAAAGTTTATATCTAGATCTAGAATTACACCCCCCTCTCTCTCCAAAGCTCCATAATTCTCCGGATATCATCGTGTAGCCATCTATTCATTTGAGGTGTGATGAATGCTAATATATAATTAAATGAGTTTGTATATGAATTTTGTCTGGATACACGCGATATGCTATATGTGTGAAATTTCACCCGATTCAAATATGGTCGTGTGATGGAGACTTTAAATGTGTGCAATTTGTTGTGGAATGAAATTGAGTAGCCAACTATCGCCGGAATGTTGATTCATTTCTGTCTCGGCATAGTTTGGCACTCCCTAATAACCTCCTATTTGTAGGAAGGTCATGCCGAATTTTTTCGTGAATACGACATGAAGTGAAATTTTGGATATGAAAATGAGTTGCCACTTTGCCGGAATGTTGATTCATTTTCGTCTCGGCAAAGTTTGGCACTCCTCTAACCTCCAATTTGTAGGAAGGTCATGCAGATTTTTTTCGTGAATATCGATATATATATATATATATATATATATATATATATATATATATATATATTATGTTTGGTTCTAATATTAATTATATTGGCGCGCTCTCGTGCAGGCGACATATAATGGTGGTCGTTAAGAGTGAACGTGTCGTGACTAGTTACTTGAGACATGCGGCAGAAGACATGTTACAAAATGGCCGCAAGGAGATACGATGTCCATGTCGAAAGTGCAAACTAGGGGGCTTGCTCAATCCCTTTACCGGAGACTTGCTCACTCATCGCCTCAGATATGGTTTCATGGCTGGCTATAACAGTCAGTGGGTAAGTGATGATGAAGATGATGAAGTCCATGGGGCGGCGGTGGTAGGAAATGATGTGCAACAGGAATAACAACGATCGACTATGTCGGACCCGGACTTCTAAGGGATACTCACAGTCCGTTAAACAGTAGATAAATGGCTTACGGGGCATACCGGCACCCGCATCTCAATATGAGAAGGCCAACACGTAAACGTGTGACAACCATTCTCTTACTATTCATCGTCTGCGCAAACCATCCCATAGAAATCCAGATACTTCCGTTGACGTACTTCAAAACATACACACATGGTACGTCAACGGCATTGGAACAAGTGATATCACAACAGATCTCTACGACACAAAAGATTGAAATAAGTTGCAGATAGCTCTCATTAGAGCAGAGATAGCAAATACAATCATTGAGAGGACACATGTCCCATCATATCATCATTACATCCCAGCGGAAGCATTCAACATGTCTGAGTACAGACAAGAACCAAATAGGCCTAAGAGGCCGGAAACGAACAGACGGAGCCCATCCACGAAGTCTTGGATCCTGCCCGGGTCCGCTATCTACTCGTCAGCAGTCTCGTCATACTCCACGTAGTAGCCACCATGTAGATCCTCGGAAACGTCGTCTGCAGAAACCACAGCCCCAAAGGGGTCAGTACATAAACGTACTGGCAAGCAAGACTCACAGTTCACCAAAGTGTAGCCCGTCAACACCAAGCACAGATTCCTTGGGTTCAACGGAAGAAAGGGGATATAATGATGCTGCAACTGGCTGCTCTAACCAACTACAGAAACACACTACAACTTCCGGCTAACAGAAAAGGGATAAGATCGTGTATCGTAACCAACCTATCAACTAATTCCAAACAAACCCATCCTGGATCTCGCCCCTTATCCAAAGAAGCAATCCGAGGATAACTCACACAGTTGAAATAATGATGGTTCAGATTATTGTGTCAATAAGTCTATTACTAGTCAAGTTGTTAGTCATTGGGTGTAAGGTTGTTAATCATTAGGTTTAAGTTTTCCTGAGTACTTGTTAGCCAGTACTTTCACCAAGTAGTCCATAACCGCGGAAAACACGGCTTCTCGAGAAGATTTATCCCTGCAGGGTTGCACCAATTTGGCCGTACACGTATGAATAACCCGCCAGATGGAAAGGCCCTTCCACCAAGCGGGGCACTCAACACAACTCAACTCTTCTTCGCGTCAAGCCCAAAGCACCTTGGGCGCACGGCTAATCGAGCCCCGAAGAAAGGGGACCCTCATAGCACTCTAAGAACGTGTCCCCCTATATGCCGACTACAAAAGTTCCACCCTGGTCTGGGCTCGCAAAAACATGCATGCGGCAAATGGAAAACACGAACTAAATGAGGCGATTTGGACGAGATGCGAATCGAATCAAATTGAGGGGGGCGCCCATACTCGCTTCCCACATGCGGTTAGTGCGCTCATCATGGATCAGTAGACAAGACCCTTTTCCTATTAGGGTCGACACTAGCAGGCCTCAAAACCACAAAGGGCCTCCTGCCGGTGCCTTATCATCAAATTATTATTTAACAATAGCATTAGCATGATTGATTGATTAAACATCGAGCCCCCAGAACACAATAAAGATATAGTAACTGAAAGTAATGGGTAACAGACTCGAGCAAAACAACCTAAGCATGCTAGGAAGACACTGGCTCAAACAAAGGGGTTGTAGGAGTGGAGGTGAGGCAATATCAGGGTTAAGGGATTCATGTGATAGGTTCGTAACAGAAACAACTATACATAGGGCTAGCAAAATAGACAACGGAAAGTATCGGTAACCAATGTTGAAAGGAACACAGTGGTTCATGTGAGTGATAACTTGCCTGCAAACCCAGTAGCCTGGTACTGAGCTAACTCCTTAGACGGGGTGTCGTAAGTATCGTCGGTCTCAACGTCGTCGTATATCCGGGAAGAAGCAAACAAACAACACAGAGAGATAACAATCAATAACATGGCATAGTGCACAAACATGGGATGATGCATGATAGTTTAATTGATGCATCCAAAAATAAACTAGTTGACATGGTAACAACATGATTAAATGGACCCTCATGCAATTTGGATTGCATATGAAAAGCCCATGAATTATGGTTGAATTAATTGTTCTACAACTAATCATCGTGTGAAAGTTGATTAGCATGATGCATGGATGAGGAAAACAACAAAATAACAACAATAGAACCAATTGGAAATAAGGGTTACCAAGTTTAGAAATTCATTGATTAAGTTTTGGAATTTTGGTTACTTAAAGGTGTCACACAAGCATTTGTTGTTTTCACCAATTTAAATTGTTCAAAACAAATAACAAAGATTATATTTGGAAAGTTCACACAATTTTAGGTGGAATACACGTTTCACTTGTTGGAAAAGGATTTCAAATAAATTATTTATGAATTAAACAAGTTTAAGCAAGAATTAAATGAATTTAATTCAAACATGAACTTATTTGAATTTTTATTTGTCCAAAGCATTAAACCAAATTCATATTTCAAAAGTTTATACTTTTATGGTTGGAAAACATATTTTATATGTCCCAAAAGAAATTAGTTTGACCAAGTTATGAAATTTACAATATTAAATAATTTAAACAAGGTTTAAATTATTTAACCAATTTTAATTATTCAAAACATGAAACAAAATTTATATTTGGAAAGGTGGTTTAATTTTGCATGGAAAACATATTTCATTTGTTGAAATTGGATTTAAAATGAGCAAGTTATTATTTTGGCAATTTTAAATGCATTAAATAAGAAACAGTTGTTTTCAGAAATTTAAATTATTCAAAACAGCAAACAAAATTTATATTTGGAAAGTACATGAAAAGTTGATTGGAAAACATATTTAGTTTGTGGAATTTGGAATTTTTATGCCCAAGTTATGAATTTTGCAAGTTTAAGTGAATTAAGCAAGTTTTTAAATATTTCACCAATTTAAAATATTCAAAACAGTAAACAAATTTTATATTTGGAAAGAGCATTCAATTTGGGACAGAAAACTTATTTAAAAAGTTAAAATTGGAGTTAAGATGAATTAGTTATGCATTTTAGAAGTTTTGGTGTAAATCTGCCATTTTTAAGCTGCTAGGGACTTAGAAATAATTTTGCAGGGGTCTAGATTTAATTAACAGGGGCCAATTGATGATTCTGAGATGTTTGTGGGTCAAAACAAATGAGGAAAAAAAGATTTGGTTTTTGGGGTGCAGGGGGGATCGAACCCTGCACCTCTGCCTGCGCGCGCTGGGAGCAGACCAACTAGGCTGCTGGTTCGTTTGTTGGTAGGAAGGAGCAGTGGGGGGTATGAGGTGTGGGTGCGGGACTTAACTGCATTTTTAACTGAACCCGAACGTGGAGTTGCCTGCGATCAGAGAGGAGGCCGCCATGGTCTGCTGCTCTCGCTAGGGCGCCGTGGGGGTGCGGGCTCGCGGGTGGTGCGGGGTGGCCGTGGGTGCTGCGTGTGAGGAAGGAGGTGAGGGAGTAGGGGCGGATCGAGGGCCTCACCTCGAGCGGCAGGGGGAGGCAGTCGGTGCAGCAGCAGGTGCAGCGAGCCGGCGACGGGAGGCGAGATGCGGTCGGCGGCGACGGCGCCGCAGGCGCTCCCGGCACCCGGCGAGGATACGGGGAGGGGGATGGAGCCACCACGGCTCCATTCCCGGGGCTGGCTCGTCTTGAGGATGACCGGGGCGTCGGCGACGGCGTCTCTCTGACGGCGACTGTGGAGGTGCAGTTCAGAGGCAGAAGGAAAAATCGGTGGAAGGGAAAAGAAGGAGAGATGGCGGCGTTGTGGAGGATGAGGAGGGAACCTAGGGTTGCAGGAGGGGTCTTAAGGGGGAACCGAGCTTCGTACGGCAGAGAATCGGTGAGGGGGGAGGAGGATCGTGTGGTGTTGGAGGTGATCGTACAGGGTGACATCACGAGGAGGAAGAAGACAGCCGAATGGGTATCGGGCTAGATAGGGAAAGTGGGCTTGGGGGGAGTAAAAAGAAAAGGGCTGGGCCTCTCTCACCTCTATTAGCTGTTAGCCTTTTATTTATTTTTCCTTGCTTCTCCTTTTTTTGTTGATTAGAAATAGGAAGAAAGGAAGATGGATTGTGGGGTAGAAAAATTAAGTGAAACTTATGTGAATTAATTAGGTCAACAACAACTTTGTATCAGCTTTTGTTTTCAAAATATTTGATTCATGTTAATGTTTGGGAAAAGAAAATGAATTCACTTTTATATTTGAATTAAGGGATTAATTGAATTGAAGCAATTCAAAAGCATTGTTTTAAAAATTCATGTTTATTTGCTACCAAATGAATGTTGGTTTTGTAAGTTTCACAATTTCAAAAATGGTTTGATGTTTGGGTTTTTATTTGAATTTGGAAAGGAATTTGAATGAATTGTTGATTAAGTGATTTAGTAAAAGTAACATTTAATTAGTTTTTGGAACCTCAAGTAATTTGAAACAAACTGATTGGAGTTGTTTTGTTTCATTACTTTCAAATGGTTGCTATATGGAAAAAGGCAATTGAATTTGAATAATTTTGGATTAAGTGAACTATTAAAAACCCCAATTTTAAATAGTTGAACCTTAGGGATTTAATGGAAACAATTGATTGCTTTATTTTGAAATATTCATTTGGAAATTGTAACATCACAAGGATGAAACAAAAGGTTTGAATTTTGTTTTGAAATTCAAATAGAAAACAAAGGAAAACAAATGAAAACAGTTGGAAAACAAAAGGAAAACAAGCAAAACAATTGCACTCAACATGATGTCATGATGCAAAACATAAAATAACAGAGAGCAAAACATTCTAAAGGCTTATTTTTCATACTTGGGATGTTACAAAACGCCCCCCTTGAAGGAATCGCGCCCCGAGATTCCTACTGAGAAAAGAAAAGGTCCGGATACTTCTTGCGAAGACCTCTTGAGCTGTGACACGTGAAACACATCGTGCACCTTGGATAGACGTCAGGAATTTGCAAACCACCGGAACATTTTCAATTGAAGGAAGAGGTTTTGTATTGAGGGTGTATAGCTGGATAGAATTTGATTCATTCGGAGAATAGACTATCTGGAATGTGGTGATTCAGGAATGCTTCCTCGAACAACCCAAGGTGATAGGAATGCCAGTTCTCATAGCCTGGTAGTTTTTGAAACAACAACAACCTTTCTGGCCAGATAGACTTGATATTTGGGAAGTTTTGATTAGACGCCGGTAGAAGAACTGAAATGGAAAACAACAACAAGATTTCAATGGACGAAAAGGATGTTGAGAAGAATAGGATAACGAAGCAACACCGGGAAAACGAGACAAAAACTCCTGAGGTACTACGGCAAAACCCATCTGGGCTTCTAAAGGATCAATATCTACTGCTTAAGGAATAGAGGATCTGCTTCCGGGGCTTACACGCCTCCGTTCTCAATCGTGAGTAGGCAACATGATAAATCATGTCACAACCACCTCCATTCCTATGGTCTAGTAGATATAACCATCCTAGAGAAACCAGAATTCGTGAAATCCTAACTTGAAAGTTTAGATGAGAAGGGAAAACAACGTTGCACTTCCTTACCAGAAAAGGGAGGGTGGGTGGGGAAAGAAGAAAAAGAACAGAATTTCTACTCTCACGTTTCATCTTTTCCTATATAGCTACAAAATAGTTTCTAGACTCAACTGCGACCAGTAAAAAGGGATCCTACAGGCAGACAGGCTCTGATACCATTTGTCGCACCCGGACTTCTAAGGGATACTCACAGTCCGTTAAATAGTAGATAAATGGCTTACGGGGCATACCGGCACCCGCATCTCAATATGAGCAGGCCAACACGTAAATGTGTGACAACCATTCTCTTACTATTCATCGTCTGCGCAAACCATCCCATAGAAATCCAGATACTTCCGTTGACGTACTTCAAAACATACACACATGGTACGTCAACGACATTGGAACAAGTGATATCACAACAGATCTCTACGACACAAAAGATTGAAATAAGTTGCGGATAGCTCTCATTAGAGCAGAGATAGCAAATACAATCATTCAGAGGACACATGTCCCATCATATCATCATTACATCCCAGCGGAAGCATTCAACATATCTGAGTACAGACAAGAACCAAATAGGCCTAAGAGGCCGGAAACGAACAGACGGAGCCCATCCACGAAGTCTCGGATCCTGCCCGGGTCCGCTATCTACTCGTCAGCAGTCTCGTCATACTCCACGTAGTAGCCACCATGTAGATCCTCGGAAACGTCGTCTGCGGAAACCACAGCCCCAAAGGGGTCAGTACATAAACGTACTGGCAAGCAAGACTCACAGTTCACCAAAGTGTAGCCCGTCAACACCAAGCACAGATGCCTTGGGTTCAACGGAAGAAAGGGGATATAAAGATGCTGCAACTGGCTGCTCTAACCAACTACCAAAACACACTACAACTTCCGGCTAACAGAAAAGGGATAAGATCGTGTATCGTAACCAACCTATCAACTAATTCCAAACAAACCCATCCTGGATCTCGCCCCTTATCCAAAGAAGCAATCCGAGGATAACTCACACAGTTGAAATAATGATGGTTCAGATTATTGTGTCAATAAGCCTATTACTAGTCAAGTTGTTAGTCATTGGGTGTAAGGTTGTTAATCATTAGGTTTAAGTTGTCCTGAGTACTTGTTAGCCAGTACTTTCACCAAGTAGTCCATAACCGCGGAAAACATGGCTTCTCGAGAAGATTTATCCCTGCAGGGTTGCACCAATTTGGCCGTACACGTATGAATAACCCGCCAGATGGAAAGGCCCTTCCACCAATCGGGGCACTCAACACAACTCAACTCTTCTTCGCATCAAGCCCAAAGCACCTTGGGCGCACGGCTAATCGAGCCCCGAAGAAAGGGGACCCTCATAGCACTCTAAGAATGTGTCCCCCTATATGCCGACTACAAAAGTTCCACCCTGGCCTGGGCTCGCAAAAAAATGCATGCGGCAAATGGAAAACACGAACTAAATGAGGCGATTTGGACGAGATGCGAATCGAATCAAATTGAGGGGGGCGCCCATACTCGCTTCCCACATGCGGTTAGTGCGCTCATCATGGATGAGTAGACAAGACCCTTTTCCTATTAGGGTCGACACTAGCAGGCCTCAAAACCACAAAGGGCCTCCTGCCGGTGCCTTATCATCAAATTATTATTTAACAATAGCATTAGCATGATTGATTGATTAAACATCGAGCCCCCAGAACATAATAAAGATATAGTAACTGAAAGTAACGGGTAACAGACTCGAGCAAAACAACCTAAGCATGCTAGGAAGACACTGGCTCAAACAAAGGGGTTGTAGGAGTGGAGGTGAGGCAATATCAGGGTTAAGGGATTCATGTGATAGGTTCGTAACAGAAACAACTATACATAGGGCTAGCAAAATAGACAACGGAAAGTATCGGTAACCAATGTTGAAAGGAACACAGTGGTTCATGTGAGTGATAACTTGCCTGCAAACCCAGTAGCCTGGTACTGAGCTAACTCCTTAGACGGGGTGTCGTAAGTATCGTTGGTCTCAACGTCGTCGTATATCCGGGAAGAAGCAAACAAACAACACAGAGAGATAACAATCAATAACATGGCATAGTGCACAAACATGGGATGATGCATGATAGTTTAATTGATGCATCCAAAAATAAACTAGTTGACATGGTAACAACATGATTAAATGGACCCTCATGCAATTTGGATTGCATATGAAAAGCCCATGAATTATGGTTGAATTAATTGTTCTACAACTAATCATCATGTGAAAGTTGATTAGCATGATGCATGGATGAGGAAAACAACAAAATAACAACAATAGAACCAATTGGAAATAAGGGTTACCAAGTTTAGAAATTCATTGATTAAGTTTTGGAATTTTGGTTACTTAAAGGTGTCACACAAGCATTTGTCGTTTTCACCAATTTAAATTGTTCAAAACAAATAACAAAGCTTATATTTGGAAAGTTCACACAATTTTAGGTGGAATACACGTTTCACTTGTTGGAAAAGGATTTCAAATAAATTATTTATGAATTAAACAAGTTTAAGCAAGAATTAAATGAATTTAATTCAAACATGAACTTATTTGAATTTTTATTTGTCCAAAGCATTAAACCAAATTCATATTTCAAAAGTTTATACTTTTATGGTTGGAAAACATATTTTATATGTCCCAAAAGAAATTAGTTTGACCAAGTTATGAAATTTACAATATTAAATAATTTAAACAAGGTTTAAATTATTTAACCAATTTTAATTATTCAAAACATGAAACAAAATTTATATTTGGAAAGGTGGTTTAATTTTGCACGGAAAACATATTTCATTTGTTGAAATTGGATTTAAAATGAGAAAGTTATTATTTTGGCAATTTTAAATGCATTAAACAAGAAACAGTTGTTTTCAGCAATTTAAATTATTCAAAACAGCAAACAAAATTTATATTTGGAAAGTACATGAAAAGTTGATTGGAAAACATATTTAGTTTGTGGAATTTGGAATTTTTATGCCCAAGTTATGAATTTTGCAAGTTTAAGTGAATTAAGCAAGTTTTTAAATATTTCACCAATTTAAAATATTCAAAACAGTAAACAAATTTTATATTTGGAAAGAGCATTCAATTTGGGACAGAAAATATATTTAAAAAGTTAAAATTGGAGTTAAGATGAATTAGTTATGCATTTTAGAAGTTTTGGTGTAAATCTGCCATTTTTAAGCTGCTAGGGACTTAGAAATAATTTTGCAGGGGTCTAGATTTAATTAACAGGGGCCTATTGATGATTCTGAGATGTTTCTGGGTCAAAACAAATGGGGAAAAAAAGATTTGGTTATTGGGGTGCAGGGGGGATCGAACCCTGCACCTCTGCCTGCGCGCGCTGGGAGCAGACCAACTGGGCTGCTGGTTCGTTTGTTGGTAAGAAGGAGCAGTGGGGGGTATGAGGTGTGGGTGCGGGACTTAACTGCATTTTTAACTGAACCCGAACGTGCAGTTGCCTGCGATCAGAGAGGAGGCCGCCATGGTCTGCTGCTCTCGCTAGGGCGCCGTGGGGGTGCGGGCTCGCGGGTGGTGCGGGGTGGCCGTGGGTGCTGCGTGTGAGGAAGGAGGTGAGGGAGTAGGGGCGGATCGAGGGCCTCACCTCGAGCGGCAGGGGGAGGCAGTCGGTGCAGCAGCAGGTGCAGCGAGCCGGCGACGGGAGGCGAGATGCGGTCGGCGGCGACGGCGCCTAGGGCGCTCCCGGCACCCGGCGAGGATACGGGGAGGGGGATGGAGCCACCACGGCTCCATTCCCGGGGCTGGCTCGTCTTGAGGATGACCGGGGCGTCGGCGACGGCGTCTCTCTGACGGCGACTGTGGAGGTGCAGTTCAGAGGCGAAGTTCAGACGCAGAAGGAAAAATCGGGGGAAGGGAAAAGAAGGAGAGATGGCGGCGTTGTGGAGGATGAGGAGGGAACCTAGGGTTGCAGGAGGGGTCTTAAGAGGGAACCGAGCTTCGTACGGCAGAGAATCGGTGAGGGGGGAGGAGGATCGTGTGGTGTTGGAGGTGATCGTACAGGGTGACATCACGAGGAGGAAGAAGACAGCCGAATGGGTATCGGGCTAGATAGGGAAAGTGGGCTTGGGGGGAGTAAAAAGAAAAGGGCTGGGCCTCTCTCACCTCTGTTAGCTGTTAGCCTTTTATTTATTTTTCCTTGCTTCTCTTTTTTTTTTGCTGATTAGAAATAGGAAGAAAGGAAGATGGATTGTGGGGTAGAAAAATTAAGTGAAACTTATGTGAATTAATTAGGTCAACAACAACTTTGTATCAGCTTTTGTTTTCAAAATATTTGATTCATGTTAATGTTTGGAAAAAGAAAATGAATTCACTTTTATATTTGAATTAAGGGATTAATTGAATTGAAGCAATTCAAAAGCATTGTTTTAAAAATTCATGTTTATTTGCTACCAAATGAATGTTGGTTTTGTAAGTTTCACAATTTCAAAAATGGTTTGATGCTTGGGTTTTTATTTGAATTTGGAAAGGAATTTGAATGAATTGTTGATTAAGTGATTTAGTAAAAGTAACATTTAATTAGTTTTTGGAACCTCAAGTTATTTTGAAACAAACTGATTGGAGTTGTTTTGTTTCATTACTTTCAAATGGTTGCTATATGGAAAACGGCAATTGAATTTGAATAGTTGAACCTTAGGGATTTAATGGAAACAATTGATTGCTTTATTTTGAAATATTCATTTGGAAATTGTAACATCACAAGGATGAAACAAAATGTTTGAATTTTGTTTTGAAATTCAAATAGAAAACAAAGGAAAACAAATGAAAACAGTTGGAAAACAAAAGGAAAACAAGCAAAACAATTGCACTCAACATGATGTCATGATGCAAAACATAAAATAACAGAGAGCAAAACATTCTAAAGGCTTATTTTTCATACTTGGGATGTTACAGACTAGAACTACAACAGGACCAAAATCAGCCTCATGACCCCGCACATGATCATGGAGAAGATGCTAAACAAGACGTGAAAGAAGACGAGGACACAGGGACACCCCTAACGGAAGTTGTGCGTGACCCTCATATGAAAGAACTGCTTTTGAGAAAGACGACTAACTCGATATCTGCTGCTAGAGAGCAATCAAAGCTGGCGCAACTAGAGATAGACTCGAAGACACCGTTGTATGTAGGCTGCGGTCCGGGAGAGTCCCGCCTGAGAGTGGCCCTCGATGTTCTGCAGATGAAGGCGAGATACAAATGGAGCAACATAAGCGTCGATGCAAGCCTGCAATACTGGCACGATGTCCATCAAGAGGGCAACACCTGTCCTAAAAGTTGCGACGAGGCCAAGAAAGTCGTGTGCCCCTTTGATTTACCTCACGAAAAATACCATGTGTGCATCAACGATTGCTACATTTATCGGAAAGAGGACGCAAACAAAACCATTTGTCCGGTTTGCAACGCCGCTCGATACAAGAAAGGGAAGAAGAAAGCTCCTCGAAAAGTTGTGTGGTACTTTCTGCTCATTCCCCGTCTGCAACGGTATTTCGCGAACCGCAAGGAAGCAGAGCTCATGCGCTGGCACGCGAAAAGGAGGAATAAAGTTTTGAAAGATCCAAATCGGAGTGAAAAAGTAAATCTGACACATCCTTCAGATGCAAGTCAATGGAAAGCAATTGACTGTGAATATGCAACGTTCGGGGCGGAGGCAAGGAACATCAGGTTGGGTGTGAGCACTGACGGACTCAATCCGTTTGGCAACCAGAGCAGCACCCATAGTACCTGGCCCGTGTTTGTATGGATGTACAACATCCCCCCTGGTTGTGCATGAAGAGGAAGTATATTCACATGAGTATGCTAATTCAAGGGCCGAAACAACCAGGCAACGACATCAATCTATACCTGAAGCTGCTTAAAGATGAGCTGGACACGCTATGGGCCGAGGAAGGGATGAACACATGGGACACCTTCAGTGAACAATATTTCCCAATGAGAGTTGTCTTACTCTGTACGGTTCACGACCTACTCGGCTACGGATATGTGGCGGGCCAGGTGTGCCACGGACATAACGGTTGCGTGAGGTGCATGGATGGCCCCACGTTTATGCAACTTCCGAAAGATCCTGGGTCTTCGAAAACGGTTTTCGTTGGCCATCGAAGGTGGCTACCCAACAAAGACCCGTGGAGAAGGCGAGGAGACCTTTTTAACGGTGATGATGAGCTCCGTGGACCTCCACGTAAGAGGTGCGACGAAGAAATCTACAAGTTGCTGAATGATTGGAAGGAATGCCCAGAGCCGGGAAAGAAGCAAAATGCGCCAAAACCGCTTCTAGATGTATGGAAGACGAGGTCGGTGTTTTGGGACTTGCCATACTGGCCCATTCTCGATACGCCTCATTGCCTTGATCTGATGCATATCACGAAGAATGTGTTTGAAAGTTTGTTTGGCACGCTGCTCAACATGCCGGAGAGGACCAAAGACGGGGTGAAAGCAAGAAACGACCTGAAATATTTTGGTATTAGGGTAGATGTTCAGGGGGGACGCCCGGATGATGACGACGGCGATCAATCGTGTGATGAGGATACGGAGGGTCGCAACGCCAAAAGGGTTAAGAGGAATGACTATTACTTCCCCCCTCCTGCTTCACTCTTAGTCCGGACGAGATCACAAAATTGATGATGTGCCTTCTCGGAGTCAAAGTCCCTAGCGGTTACTCAGGGCTAATAAGCAGATTCCTCGACGCGCAGAAACAAAAGTTTAGCGGGATGAAGTCTCATGACTGTTACCTGATGATGACGCAGATACTTCCGGTTGCGATCCGCGGAATAATGGACAAGCACGTCCGGGAAACCCTGTTTGGCCTCTCTAACTTCTTCGACGTTATATCTCGAAAGTCGATCAAGGGGAAGCATATCTCAAGGCTGCAGGAAGAGATTGTCGTGATACTATGCGAGCTTGAGATGTACTTTCCACCATCATTCTTTGACATATGTGTTCATCTGTTGGTCCATATCGTGGACGATATCATCCATCTCGGGCCGTTGTTCCTGCATAACATGATGCCGTTTGAAAGGATGAATGGCGTCATCAAAGGATTTGTTCGCAACAGAGCCGTCCGGATGGAAGCATCGTTCAAGGCTTTCTCACCGAAGAGTGCATATCTTTCTGCACGAATCATATGGACGTGGACGACCCTGTTGGTCTGCCCAGAAACAAGCACATTGGCAAGCTCGATGGAGTAGGTCACAAAAATGGACGTAGAGAAGTGCATGTGGATCGGGCTTGTCGATGCACCGACTTTAACAGGGCAAACTTAGTAGCTCTCCAACACATTGACATGGTCGATACTTGGGTGGAAAAACACAAGAGCTCGATTATGAAAAAGTACAGTGAACAAGGCAAGCGGAGGACCGAAGGAGAAATAATCAAAGAGCATAACTCGACTTTCTTGCATTGGTTTAAAGATGTGATCGTCGCTAATCCACAGCCAAGGGATTGTGCGAAAAATAAACTATTGTACGCCTTGGAACATGGCCCAGCTCCCAACCTAGCGACGTTTTAAGCATATGATATCAACGGGTTCACTTTCTACACAGAGGAGAAAGACAAAACTTCTGATTATCAAAACTCAGGGGTAACGATGGAATCCTACACCGGTGACAAAAAGTTAAGATACTACGGAAGGATCAAGGAGATATGGGAGCTTAACTACTCTGGAGAGAAGGTGCCTATGTTCCGCGTCAGATGGGCTAGGATGTCGACCGTCAGAAAAGAAGACCAATACTTTACAACCATGGTTATTCCCGAAGCCGGAACCTCATCAAGCGCGAATGTCACAGCACAAAATGAGCCATGGGTATTGGCTAAGCATGTGTCCCAATGCTTCTTCATAAAAGACCCCGCAAGGCCTAGCCATGTTGTCGTGAGGAGAGGGAAAAGAAATATCATCGGAATGGATGGAGTCGTTGATGAGGACGAGTTCGACACGTTCGGCGACCCAAATATTGACGATGATCAAGAAGATGATGATGATAGTCATGCAACATACACAACAAGAAGAAGCAGAACAACGCTACCTAGGCATGGTATTCCATTCAGAAGAAGAAGTCATAATGTGGGGTTAAATTATGCAACTGCGACCAAAAAAGGCAGAAAGATCAAACACTGATGAGAAACTATGTATATATTTGTCTGCCAATTGTATGCGACGAAACTATGTATATGCATGGATCAACTGGTCTGATGTGCACTTATTATAAATTTAATGTACCTTGTTCTGTATTGCAAATGTGTGGACTTATATTATTTGAAACATAAAGGAAACAAATAGAAAAATGAAGGAAAATAATGGAAAACAACTAAAACCAAAATAATGAAAAGAGAAAACAAGAAGGAAATATTGGAAAACAAAATAAAACATTATTATTTGTAATGTGTTTGAAATTAATTTGTAATGTGTTTGAATTATTATAAATGAAATGTGTTTGAATAATTTAAACAAATAGAGAAAACAAAAAGAAAATAATGGAAAACAAAATAAAATAATAAAAAACATAAAGGATACAATGGAAAACAAAATAAAACGTTATTATTTGTAACGTGTTTGAAATTAATTTGTAATATGTTTGAATTATTATAAATGAAATGTCTTTGAATAATTTAAACAAATAGAGAAAACAAAAAAGAAATAATGGAAAACAAAATAAAATAATATAAAACATAAAGGATATAATAGAAAACAAAATAAAACATTATTATTTGTAATGTGTTTAAAATTAATTTGTAATGTGTTTGAATTATTATAATAAAATGTCTTTGAATAATTTAAACAAATAAAGAAAAAAAAAATAGCGCTGGCGAACAAGTGCAACTGTTCGCCAGCGGTAAGGTTCTAGCGTTGGGCAACAGAATTTTGGTCGCCAGCGGTAACTTACCGCTGGCGAACAAGCTGTGTCACTTACGCGTGGGCCCCCCCCCCCGCCCCTCCCCTCTATCTAGCAGTACTGCGCACAATGCAGGGACTTAGTCGTTTTCGCGATATCGAGTAGAGAAGCAACCACACCGCGCGCGCGCAACTGCAGGTCTCCGGCAAGCAATTGCGCAGGTCTCCGGCGAGCAACTGTAGGTCTCCGGCGAGCGCGCCCCTCCCTCTCCTCGCCACCGCGCCCCTCCCTCCCTCTCCTCGATCGCCCCTCCCTTCCCCACTGCCCCCGCGCGCGAGCACAACCACTGCCCCGACCCGTCGACGACTGCCCCTCCTCACCGGTGCAGCACCACCCCTGGCCACTCCCCTCCCTCCCTCCTCCTCCCCTGCGGCTGCCGCACTCCCTCCTCAGCGGCGCCGCCCCTACTGCCCTCCTGCTGCCCCCTCTTCTGCCCACGCACACAACCTGTTCGACGCAGGTTCTGCAAGAACAACAGGCAAGTTTCTCCCCTGTTCAGTCGTATTAAATATTGAACATAAATTGTGTAGTGCTAGATCTTCAATATTGAACATAATGAGTGCAATTAGCCTGGTTTGCATCCTGCTGAGGTGGCTGACAGAACGATTTTTCAGTTGGAATAATACACATAGAGATTCAAAAGCTGACAGACTGCCTTTGTATACAATACCTGCTTGGTACTACGGCCCCATGAAAGACGAACATTCGAACTGCCAATTTGAGTACCATTCAGCGCATTGATGGTTGTGATGGATATGTCGTGGTGATATGGATGGTGGTGATGGAAGAAAGGCGATGGTGTGTGGTCGTGTGGATATATGTGCCCACCTTCGTGTGGATGACGATGATAATATGAGGGGTGGGATTTTATGTGCAGGTACCCCACGTGAGTCCATATTTACCAGAATGTTGATTAATTTCCGTTCCGGCAAATTTGGGTACTCCATTTGTGATATTTTTAGCAAAGATCATGCCGAAATTTTCCGTGAATTTTGGCATGATCTTTGCTAAAAATATCATAACTTAGAGTGTCCAAGAAATTTGGACTCATATGGGGTATACATCGTCTAAATTGCAGGATTAGTTGAACTTATTTCAGGTTTCCTCTCCTTCATTAGATATGGCTCACAACGATGAGGCCGGCGGTTCTGGTCTCGGACCCGGGGACGACGATGCGTGGCTTTCTATGCTTAGCGCCGGAGGAGGACCCGTAGATCCGCACCCGGAGCTAGAGATGCAGGGCGACGATGCAGACGACGAGATGGACGAAACCGTTCGTCAGGAGCTAGAGCCGCGCACCGATACATCGGGCGCAGAAGGTGATCAAACCGGTAGTGGCACCGGGGATACCGCCTCCAGTAGCGAGGCGTCGCGTAAGCGCAAAGAAAGGCGGCACAACATGCTCGCCACCATCCGGCAAGAGTTCACGGTAGTGGACCCCAACAGCGGTGCTCCCCTCGAGCCGGAGAGTTACTCCAAGGGCTATGGAAACCAGATAGGCTGCATAGCTCGAGACTTTGGCAACGTTAATATGGAGCACCTCAGAGATAAAGAAAACAAGGCTATGGCCGCCCTGCTGATTGATAAGCTGCACACGAGGTACAAGTTCCCGGATCCTTACGACAACCTGGACCTGAAGAAGAATCTGGTCAACTCGTTAGTACTGGGAAAGTTCACCAAGGCGTTTACGACTTGGAGATCCAGTTTGCGGGAGATGATTGCGAAGGGTAAGGGTTTCGATGAGATCCATAAGATGTGGCCCTCCATTTCCGAGGAAGACTTGGCCCAATTCAAGCTCGACGAACTCAAACCGGAAAGGGTGGCGCTGAGTAAATGGGGGAAAGACCAGCGAAAAAAGAACATTGGCCCTCACAATCTCGAAAGCCGGGGTTACCTTGGGAAGCAGAAAGTCTGGGCTAAGGAGGATGCGAAGAGAGAAGGGCCGAACCCGTTTGACAAGATCACCGACCCGCAGGTGAGAAATTTTGTCAGGGCCCATTATAGGGAAGATCCCAAAAAGCCCGGCGATCTTGTGTTGAACGAGAAGGTCAAAATGCTCGAGAATAAGTATCTCGAGGAAGAAGAAAAAGAACGCCTATCTCAATCTGACGGGGGGTCCTCGGCGACGACGAACAAGGACCCGTATGACACCCCTTTTATTAGGACGCTTAACGTGATGAAGGGAGTGCCCCTTGACAAGAAGCCGCATCGGGGCCATGTGCATGGCCTCGGAAAGGGTCATCGGCATGCGCACTACTACCCGGACACCAAGGAGAAGAGAAAGGAGCGGAACAAGGCCCCGGAGAAGACGGTCGACGAGCTTGTGAACGAGAGGCTCAATACGCTCCTCCCTACCATTTGTGCGTCCGTTGCTCAGTCCTTAGCGCCGTGGATGGCAGGTGGAGGACAAGGGCCGCTCCCCGAGATCAACATAGCCCAAATGGTGCCGCCAGCGGCGCAGAACGTGGCCCCCGTCGTGGCGCCTGCTGCGCAGAACATGGCCCCGTCGTGGCGCCTGCTGCGCAGAATGTGGCCCCCATTGTGGCGCCTGTTTCGCAGAATGAGCCGGCCCCCAACCCTCAGCGGGAAGGTCGCAAAGATCCGTCGCCGCCCCGCCACGTCTCTTCAACGCCGCCGCCGACACTTAGCGGTCCATCGCCCTTGTCCGAGCTCAATTCCCTCACGGTAATTCAACGTCCACTGCTTAATTATATATTATGACTTGATTCGTGACAGCCTCAGTCTCTAACAACGATCGCGCGACGTTTCGCAGGCCGACGAGACGGGATGCACATTGCTCCTTCGTGTGAACGGCGAGTTAAAGGACGTGGCCAAAGGAAAAATCATAACACCTCTCAACCGCGTATCCCACGGCGTTCGTATGCCCGAGGACGTGTTCAGAGTGACATTAAGTCGGGTGCTCCCAGGTTGCGGTGCTCTCGATCCTCCGAACCAACCCCCCGCAGCCGACAGCGAGTTGAACCTGGAGCAATGCTTGGTTTGGCCATTGACCTGGCCGAAGTCACTAATTCGTTTGGAAAGTACTCCTGTCAACACTCCAACACCGGTCCAGGGGTCGGGGCACCCGAGCCAACACAAGGATTTCTCACCTGCAAAGTCCGTGCAACACGACGGCGACGATGCTGAAGATGAGAACCCCAATGACTACCTCGTCGACGATCCTTACGAGGGGGCGCCCAGCCTGGATAATCCTTATGAGGGGGCGCCCGGCCTGGATGATCTTGATAAACTTTTCTTGCCAGCGGAGGAAGCGGATAAATATCGATGCACAAAGCGTCTTTTCTCTTCTCAAGAACCGGCAGCCCCCGAGCAAGAAGCCATCAGTCAGGACGCCCTCAAAGAGGCGGTAGCAGATGTATTTCATCAGAATCCGCCTAAGATCAAGTGTGCACGGAAAAGAACTAAGAAGGTTCCTGTCGTTGCATCGATGAGCCAACTGGTGGAGGGGACCAAGTCTAAGCCGCAGGCAGAACGGGTATTGGACAGGATACCCATACACGACTGGCATCAGATCCATGAGTTGGGAAAACCGATGCTTCCGCCGAGGTTGGCCTCCTTGCTGACAGGTGATATGCTTAGCGTCCATGACGGTGTTCACTTTATGGAGATGATGCTTCTCAAAGAGAAAAATCCAACGCTGCCGGTTTTGATCGCAAAGGTGCCATCTACGGTCGGATTTGTCACTGAAGGCAACACAAACAAGATCATCGTGAGATTTGATGACATTTTTCGGATGTTCCACATGAAATCCCTCCACTCGTCAATCGTCCGTCTGTTTACGCTCAGTTTGGCGCATCAACTATCCACAGAGAATGTCAAGAACATCGGGCTAGCAGACCCCTACTAAATGCACGACATGTACTTGAACAACCCCAAGGGTAGGGCAAAAGCGGCAAAGTACCTCGAACAAGTGTTGCTCAATAACCATATGAACAAGAGTATCACCCTCGTGCCTTACTTTCCCGAGTAAGTTATATTTCCCATCTTTACATAAGTTTGCGCATATACAATTTTTGAGGATTATATATATGGACTCTCTTGTTTTGCGCAGAAACAAATACGGCACCCTCATCATGCTCTACCCGAGAGACGCGCACACAAATATCTCTCGTATCTAGGGAGGGAGGATGAAGGAGAAGAACTAATCCCTCATCAAGTCTCTTCTCAATGATGCTTAGGACGGCTACATTAGGGGGGATGGATTCTGCGACAGGAAGAACAAATTCAAGGAAATATGTGTTCAGATCACAGAACAGAGTTTCCCGCCCCCAAAGCAGGCGCCATGCGGCATATGGAGGCATGGTACCTCATCCATCAACATGACGGTGATCGTGAAGGACAACATAGTATACAATACATGTCTGCTGTGGACAATTGGTTTCGCAGCATCGTCGAATGGTCTGATGCTGAATTCAGACAAAACTTTGGTCGCAACCAACGCACAAGCTCTCCGCACAATCATCTATAAGGACTGTAGTAACATAAAAGACTCCGTCTTCCACTGAACTCCCCACCATCTAACAATGAGTCTGCGACAATGTGTGCTAGAGCAGATGACATAGAGACCATTCAACTCGTTAGAATGTGCTCTTCCGTTCCCGCGGAAGAAGAAACAGAGATCACAACATCGAGGAAGAAATGATCGACGGTATGTATTCGATTCGTTACGAATTGCTCCTAATAAGAACTTGTGATTTCCTTTTCCGGTCTAATGCTTTTATCTTGGTCTATAGAGAGATGAAGAAGTGGACGGTGCGCTGGCCCTAGCGAAAGATTGCAAGCGGAGGCAGAAGCTAAAGCGGAGGCGGACCGCATATATAGTCTTGTTTGCGATTGATCTCTATATCGCGCGTACGTTGTATGGATGTCATACTTTTGTAATCGTTAAACTAATTAGATGGCTATATTTTGGGTTCGAAATCTTCCGACATAAACGTGTTATTGAGATCAATGTGTATTCATACTTATGAGAAGGATGGATGCATATGTATCGATGTGTTATCGATGTGTTAATTTCGTTATCGATGTGTTATTGATGTGTTAATTTCGTTATCGATGTGTTATCGATGTGTTAATTTCATTATGGATGGATGCATATGTATCTAAGAGTGATTTATATGTGTGAAATTTATAAATTACATAAATTGAATGTATTTGCACCTGTATAGTATAATACCAAAATATACAAACTGTTATACGAAAATAATAATAAAAATACAAACCTGGAGACTTACTGATGGCGAACCTAGGAGCTACCGTTGGCGAACCTAGCGCTGGTGAACAAGGCTCTGTTCGCCAGCGGTAACATATACTACCGCTGGCGAAGCGCTGTTCGCCAGCGGTAACCTGCTACCACTGGCGAGGTAGCGCTGGCGAACAGGGCTTCGCCAGCGGTAGGCCATATATGTTCGTCACTGGTAGGGGTTTTCCTACTAGTGCGGCTTGCCACTCTCTTTGAAGAAGCTCTCGGCATCTCTGCTGTAGTACATTATGGACTGTGTGGCCAGCCGCCTCCCTGGCAGGAGGACGGATCTTCTAAATAAAGAAAGAAGTCTTGTGTTGGTGAAGTCCACGCTTGCGGCGGTATCAATTTTATCCATGATGTCCCTTGACCTCCCAGCAAAAACCGTCACAGACATTGACAAAATTCTTAGAGGGTTCGTGTGGAATGGGAGGAAGGAGGCTCATGGGGGGCACTGGCCTCGTGGCTTGCCACAGAGTATGCATGCCCAAACGTCTTGGAGGTCTCGGGATCCCCAATCTCTGATTGATGAACCATGCTTTGAGACCTGGATGGCTCTGGCTTCGCCAAACGGACGCCTCAAAACCGTGGAATGAATTCAACATCCAGGTGCCGAAATTGGTCTGGAACCTTTTTGAGGTAGGGACTACCTCCGTGGTCAGCAATGGTGCTAACACTTTCTTCTGGACCGACAGATGGCTGCCAAAGTGTAGGATCAAACATGTAGCCCCGCATCTGTTGAAGGTAGTACCCAAACGAGCGCGGGTAAACCGCAAATTGAGGGAAGGATTAGCTGGTGGATGTCTGGAGGATGTTCCCCCTAATCTGGACGAAGCGGAGTTGCGAGAACTCCTTGTTCTGGCAGACCTTCTATCAGACTTTGCCCTCGTTGAGGACAAGGATGACGAATTCCGTTGGAACTGGGAGCCGAACAACGTCTAGTCAGCCAGATCGGCTTACCAAGCTTTGTTTGGGAGGGGGCTATAGGGCTTGCCGGTGCTGAACAAGTATGACGTTTTCGGGCTCCCAAGAAATGCAAGTTCTTCATGTGGCCGGTCCTAAAAAACATATGTTGGATGACTGACAGACTAAGCCGTAGAGGGCTGCCACACCCAGCCACATGCCCCCTCTGCGATCAACACGGGGAGGATATTCACCATCTGCTGTTGGGTTGCGTCCTCATGAGACAAGTTTGGACGGTGTTGCTACGCGGGTGGGGCCTAGATGAATGGATCCTGAGACAACAGGATGTAGTGGCGCAATGGCTTCCTGCCAGATTGGGGGTTAGGCTCGATCAGCGAGAGTTGTGGACGGCGATCACTCTGATATGTTGGTGTCTTTGGAGGCACCGAAACGGGGTGGTATTTGAGGGGAACCAACCATCCGTGGAGAGGGTGCTCAGGATGATTGAGTCAGAAGCAGCCTTGTGGTCTACCGCTGGTCTCTTCAGGGGTAGTCTTTGACAGGTTGAAAAGTGGAGGTTTGGTGAGTAATCACGTGTTGCAATATGTAGGTTGCGTGTTGTGCGTCTGTGTCAGTCGCGTTGTAATCGGCCGTCTGCCCCTTGCTTTGAAACCGATGCGTCTTTCCACGACGTATCCTTAAAAAAAGATATTTGACATCAAGAGGATGTGGAATTTAACACATCTATCGGCAGTCACACTTTACTTTGTATGGATTGGACGCGAACTGCTTAAAATTTGGAGCTTACCCTGAATGTCTCAAAGAATTTTGCAGCATGAAAGTTACAGTCTGAAACTTCTCAAGGAATTTACTGTCCGAGTGGAAAAACTATGTTTGCTTATATCCTTTATTACAGAGACTTTACCTGATGTGCCGTTTATGAGCTCACGTCCGGCGAAAGAACACGTCTGCTCTCGAATTTCCAGCCCAAAAACGTCTTGAACGTCGAGTATATGCTGACGAGTTTCTCCGAGGCCATCTTTGACAAGCAAGAGCA
The DNA here is from genome assembly GCA_028641055.1 of Alopecurus myosuroides. Lineage (NCBI taxonomy): Eukaryota > Viridiplantae > Streptophyta > Magnoliopsida > Poales > Poaceae > Alopecurus > Alopecurus myosuroides. Next base: position 515,695,820 of record CM054058.1, on the reverse strand, counting down.
ATGACACCTCGGGAATGGAAGCTCTTCACAAATCCCATAAAGTGTTACTTGCAATGGCAGCTCTTGAGGTAGGTTCAATCGTGACATGAATATTTCTGTGATAACACACTTTGGCCATTTGTTGTATTTCCGAGAAAATTGGTTCAATTTAGTACTAATTATAAATATCTTCTAAAGAAGTAACACTATTGATCCTGTCTCCAGCTACATCGTTTCAATGTATGCATAGTTGTAAAGAGATTAATTATGTGCAAAAGAGCAAGTCGACTAGGTCTTTTGAATGTAATATAAATATTTTTCACTGGTAGAAAATAGGCCTATAGTCCCGGTTCGCCAGGGCCAGTAGTCCCGGCCGCGCAACCGGGATTAGCTATGCGCGACTAAAGACCCCCCCCCCCCCCCTATAGTCGCGCCGCTTAAGAACCGGGACTAAAGGCCCGTCCACGTGGACGCCAGGAGTCCGTCGGGCCGGAGGACCTTTAGTCCCGGTTCTTGTGTCTAACCGGGACTAAAAACCTCCTGCACAGGTTTAGGGTTTTAGGCCCCCTAAACCTGGTTTCTTTTTAATTGTTTTTGTTTTATTTCTTTTATATTTTAATTTTGATGAAGTTTCAGTACACACACATATATATATATATATATATATATATATATATATATATATATATATATATATATATATATATATATATATATATTACGCTACTATATACATGCATATATGAAATTTCAAACAAAAAGAATTCAATAGGAATATATAATATATATTCAATATCGGGTGACCATATACAACTTCGAACAAGTTTCCATATACACAATTAAGATGGATGACCATACACAACTTCGAACAAGTTTCAATCTCGGATATGCATATAATAGTCATCGTCGGTGGACGTATGGTGTTCTCCTTTGAAATCGATGACATGTCTAAGGAAAAATCCTGCTATTTCCTCTTGAATTGGTCGGAAGCGAGCTTCTGGAGTAAGCGCCCTCCGCAAGTTATTGAGACTCCTCCGCGTGCTATCGTCCTTCTTCTTCTCAGAGATTTCTTTCCGTATGTTCTCACAAACATAGTATCCACATAGACTGGTCCCCGCTGGCTGCTTATCCACACCACGAACCACATTTTTAAATTCTAGCTGATGTTTGAATCCATCGACATGTTCATGTGAGAACCGTTTCCAAACTCTACATTGCAAATAAAATTAAATGAACAAGGGAGTTATTAGCTACTGCATATTAGGAAACGAACAAAAGACCGATCGATATAGAGCGCAAATGATTGAAAATAATTACCTTTGCATCATTTTTCTCATGTCGATCCAAAGCTTTGTATCTGAATTCATAGAGTCAATGATAAAAACTGTGGAGCTATGAAGTTCAATTTTTAGCAGAATCCAGTGGAACCTGCAGACACGTTACATGCACAGTCATGCATAACTTATCGATTAGACATACCATGCATGGAGTAAACAAAAGAGAATGGACACAAGAGAGAAACACTCACCCAAAATGGTAAGGAAATAGAATATGACTTTTGAGTTCATGCTTTCTAAGAAAATTGTACAAGTCTTTCTCCACGTCTTTGGGGTGACGTTCTAACATAGTTCCATTAATGATTTGTGGGTCAATGAACCCAACATCATGGATGAGTCTTATTTTGCATTCCCAATTCTTTAATCTGCATAATAGCGTACGCAACAATATAGTTAGGACAATATAGTGTAGGCAATGAAGAACGAGATGAGGTAGAAATAAATCACTTACAGAACATAGCAACTCAGGATAGATTTGTCGAGCTCGCGCAGATTGAACAGCTGGAACAATTCACTCATCTCAACTGCTACAGTGTACTTTTTGGTGTGATGCTCCTCTGTAACATCCACATACACATAGTCTCTGTCGTACCATGATATGAATTGTTTGTACCAACGTAGCAGACTTTGCATTAGTGGTGGTAGATTCTTTTCTTGCGTAGGCTCAACAAGAGGCCCTTTCTTCACAGATTGTAATGCTACGTCACCCATTGGCGCATCGTCCAGGCCTAACGAGGCACGAAGAGACAAACCCATGTCGGACGCATTTTTCATGGCACTCTCTACAGTCATTCCAACTGTTGCCAAAGCTGTTGTGACCTCGGGGTCCTGTTCCGGACCGGCTTTCACTATGAGCGGGGGGATCAATTGTTTACTCTGCATCCCGAGCTGATCAACTTGTTTCCCGCTTTTTTTATTTTTTCTTTCTCCTCCGCCAATGCTTTTGCTTGCGTACGAAGTTCATTATCATAGTCTTTAGGCAAATTCTTCTCGGCTTGGGACTGTGTCGACATAAAACCCGTAGCCCACTTTTCTACCTCCGGAGGGTATACTTCCTTGGGCTTAGGCTCCTTTAGCGCCTTCTTATGGGCCTTCCATTTCTTATAGTCAGCCTTCGCGGCCAATTTGGTTTCAGCATCACTAAGTTCCCAAGGCCTTGTGGGGATAGGCTTCCGCGATGGCTCCGGTACCCGTGTGGTCTTAGGTACATAAGGCTCCGGGTTAATAGTCCAAGAGCAGGTTTCCTTGCTGTCCGTCTGCTTCTGTTTCTTCGCCGGAGGAGCAATGGGGGGCGACGACAGCTTATCCGCCGGAGGAGGAATGGGGGGCGACGACTGCTGCTTATCCACCGGAGGAGGAATGGGGGGCGACGGCTGCTGCTTATCCGCCGGAGGAGGAATGGGGGGCGACGGCTGCTGCTTATCCGCCGGAGAAGGAATGGGGGGGCGACGGCTGCTTACCCACCGGAGATTGTGGATTGGGGGACGGCGTCGAATGGCGTGAAGGAGGCGTAGGTGAACCAGCACCAGCACCACCACCACCACCACCACCACCACCTGCACCATCGGAGGGGGGTGGACTTGTTAGCCTTGACGTCTCGCCTGGAAACACTATGTACTTCTTTTTCCATAGAATGAACTGGCGCTTGACATCTCGAAGTCTTCTCGCCCCTTCGGGTGTAGCTATGTCAATCTCTAGGTCCTCAAACACTTGGACTATGTCTTCCACCGTGACACGAGCATAGCCATATGGAATGGGGTTGTTGTGATGGAGTGCTCCAGGTGTACAGGGTAAAGCACTGCCGGTAGCTACCTTCATGGAAATGTTCCCCACGGGATAATGCAGATCACATTCTTTCATCTCCTTTACATACTCCACGGGGTAGTGAGGCTCCGGTGCACGACTCTCGATCATCGGTGCATTAGCACCTGCAGGCGGGGCCTCCGTGGAAGCCACGCTGCTTCTCCGCTGATGCTGGCTTCCGAGATCCGCTGCATGTTCTTCATGCGGCCCTGCAGCCGCCGCTGTTTCTTTCTCAAGTATTCCCGCTACGGTCTGCTTCAACTCACTAACTTCCGTTGCAAGCTTCGACAGAAGATCTGCAGCCCGGTCCGTATTTCTCTTACGGCTTCTGTAACAGTACGGGTCACCCTCCTGGGAAAACCCTACTTTCCACGGCAATCTGCCTTTGCCTCGTATATGTCCTCCGTGTTCAGGATTCCCGAGGGCATGGGTCAGTTGGTCTTTCTCTCTGTTGAACGTGATCCAGCCCTGTTGAGCTTTGGTCATTGCGTCAAAAAGGTTTTTTGTGGGAGCAAACGTTTTCTGCCGATGAACACACGCCCCTGTCTCCGGGTCTAGCGATCCCCCATGCCCGTACCACCACATTTTGGCTCTTTCGTCCCATCCCTCTGTACCTAGAGGGATTCCTCTTGCCCTCAGGCCGTCCTCCATCGCCTGCCACTTAGGCGCCGAAACGCGGTATCCTCCTGGCCCCATAATATGATGGTACTGTTTCTTATCCGCATTAACCTTATTTTTTTTTGATATTTCCTTGAAATACTCTGATTTCTTCTGCGTCACAAATTCTGGCCAGTCAGCTCTCAGTTTCTCATGTTGTCCAGTGAAAATCGGAGTCTTGCCCTTGTTGACATATTCACGGAACAATTTTTTCTTGAAGTTCCGGAATGCTTCGGCCATCTTCTGAAGAGCGAACTCTTTGACTAGCCTCCTCCTCTCACGTCCACCCGGAACCTCTTTATCGAATTCATCTTTTTTGTTGTATTCCGGAGGTAGAATGAAATGTGCCATAAGCTTTCTAAACATAATCTTTTTCGTTCTCTTGTCGACATAACTGAAACCAAGACGTGCTTTCTTTGGCTCCTTCCATTCCTGGATGGTGATCGGGACGTTGTCTCTAACAATGACTCCGCATTGGTTGATAAACTTTGTGGTGTGCTGTAGGGGCTTGCCGGTTTCACCGACTGATTCGATGGTATATGTTTCTCCTTCTTTCATCGCCCTGGATTTGCCACGCTTTGTCGTACTAGATCCGGCCGAGGGCTAAAATAAGAAAGAGAGTCGCACGCGTTAGTGCATATGTATTCACATTTCAGTAAGTTTTTATCACGAGAGGCTCAATGTATATATATATATAACTCGCCGGAGGTGGTTATTCTTTGCAATTGGAGATCATCGTTTGTCGACGGTTGACCTCCGTCATCAATGTCCATTCCTTCACCTCCTTGATCATCGACAATGTCCGTTCCTTCACCTGTTTAATCATCGACAATGTGCGTTCCTTCACGTTCTTGATCATCAAGGTTCAGATAAGAAGAGATTACATCATGTTCTCCGGCTATCATTTCTAATATATAACCTTCAGCCTCCTGTTCCGTCAGGTCTCTATTGTCCGCCATATGTCACTCCTGCAGACATGCATATAGTAAAAATTATTAAGTATATAGGAGACTTAGCCAATATTGTCGTAGAAGGAGGGAAAACAGATTGTTAGGGTTTTGGGTGGAAGAACGATGACCACCGGAGGGGGAAAACCATACTTTAGAGGTGTGTCCAAGATTAGTTTCTCAAATGACTTGGAGAACCGCATAGCTAGGTTGCATTTGCTTTCCTGGTCATTTTGGTATATATTACACTTAATATTCTGAATTTATTGAATTAAAACTTATTTTCATTATTTTAATGAATTTAATAAAAATTCAAATATGGTCTCATCTTGAACTTTGTCAGACATGATTGAAAATGATGTAAACAGATAGCTTACATTTTTCTGAACATTTTGCATATTTTTCCATAATTTTTGGAATTATAAATTAAAAGTTATTTAATTTAGAATATTAATTATCTTCTGTAATTCCATATAAAGTGGGCCCCACGTGTCATGATGACGTCATCAAAAAAAATCTCGCCAACACGTGGCCAGGTGACGTCATCATGACGTCACCCATGGCGTCACACGGTGGCCGGTTGCAGTTTAGGCTCTCGGGTCTCCGGCGATTCCGGCGATTCCGGCCACGGGGGAGGGAACGGAGATGGGGAGGATGCCACTGCCACTGTGGTGCTCGCCACAGGGGAGGGGACGGAGATGGGGACGAGGCCGTCGGCGGCGAATCTGGCAGCGCGCGGGGGCGAGAGGTTCGAGGGCGGCCGTTCGAGGGCGTTGGTTCGAGGGCGGCGTTCGATGGCGTTGGTTCGAGGGCGGCGCGAGGCACGCGGGGAACCTACCGGAGAGACGGCGACGGGGCGGGGGCGGAGCAGGGTGGAGGCGGTGGAGAGAAGGGCGCGGCGACGGCGACGGCGACGGCGCGGTCCTCTCGCAGAGTCTCTACGCGGGCGACGGCGACGGAATCGGGGCGACGACGACGGAACCGGCGCGAGGAAGACGAGGAAGACGAGGGTTTTGGGGGCAGGAAGACATCGCGCATATATAGGTCCAGCCTTTAGTCCCGGTTGGTGACACCAACCAGGACTAAAGGTCCCCTGGGGTACCCTCCGCGGGCCTTTAGTCCCGGTTGGTGTCACGAACCGGGACTAAAGGTGCAATTTTTCGCGGCGTTTTTGTTCCCGCGCAGAACGAGTCTTTAGTCCCGGTTCCTGACACGAACCGCGACTAAAGGTGGTTATTCAAATACTTTTCCTTTTCCCAAACTTAAAAGTACAAATAATATATCAGAAAATTCAGAAAAATAAAACTAATTCTTTTTCCAATCTTAAAAATACAAATAATATATCAGAAAATTCAGAAAAATAAAACTAATTCTTTTTCCAATCTTAAAAATACAAATAATATATCAGAAAATTCAGAAAAATAAAACTAATTCTTTTTAAAATCTTAAAAATATAAATAATATATCAGAAAATTCAGAAAAATAAAACTAATTCTTTTTAAAATCTTAAAAATACAAATAATATATCAGAAAATTCAGAAAAATAAAACTAATTATTTTTAAAATCTTAAAAATACAAATAATATATCAGAAAATTCAGAAAAATAAAACCCCTTTAGTCCCGGCATGTTTTACCAACCGAGACGAAATGGTTATGGTTTTGTTCCATCCAATCATAAAGATTCACACACATCTTGATTATATATATATATAGATAAAAAGGCAGTACATAATGGCTAGAGTGGATCTAAACCTAAACGGAGAGCATAGACGCATGATCTGATATCTGCTAGTCATACTCCTGCCTAGGCCTATAGTACATGTACTCGTAGTCGTCGTAGTCGCCGCCGTCGTCGTCACTATCGTCTGACGGTGCTCTGCACTCCCTCGGAGGATCACGACTCCAGGACTGGGCCTGAGGGTAGCGCAGGCGGGGGATATCGCCGACCCTGATGTAGTCCATGACGCTCTGTAGAGTCCGGCCGGACCACCATAGCCGACGACCGGCCTCGTGAAAGTTCCCAGGAGGCAGGCAGTCCTCCTCATACTTGGCGAGCGCCCTCTCACGCCGATTGATGAAGAAGGCATCCCAAGTATGCTGGTTATCGGGATGCCAACTGGGATTCCTCCGCTGCTAGCTCCGGCGTGAGCTCGTGATAGTAGTGGTTCGTGATGGCCGCCCGACGCGCCACACCTTGAGGAAGAGGAGGGACCGGCACTCCTCCGGCGCTCAACATCCAACCGGCGGGAACGTTGTAGCCGCACGGGCAGGGGTAGTTCGGGGCGGAAAGTGCCTCCGCCTGGATGAATGTTAGAGTGGGTACGGTAGAATCCATGAGAGAGTGGTGAGTTTGTATGTGTTTATGCCAATGGTGTGGCAATGCATACATATATATAGCGAGAAGAAAACATCCCTTTAGTCCCGGTTGGGGACACCAACCGGGACTAAATGGGTTAGGGTTTCATTGGGAAACGGATCATCCCTTTAGTCCCGGTTGGGGACACCAACCGGGACTAAATGGTTTAGGGTTTCGTTTGGACCAATCAGATAGAATCACACGGATCGTGTGTTTCTTTAAAGCGCTTGTGAGTCGTTGGATCCGGGGTGTGTTTCTTTCGAGCTGTTGTGAGCCGTTCGATCAGGGCTACGGTGTGTTTCTTTCGAGCTGTTGTGAGCCGTTGGATGAGGTGGTTTTTGAGAGATTGCTACTCGAACATTTTCCGGTAGGAGCCCCCTCAAAGCAATCGGAAGCAATTGCGTCATAATCACGTGGCAGTCGTGAGACTTCAGGTTTTGGAACTTTTTGTCCGCCATGTTTATTATTCCCTTTATATTCGACGAGAAGCCAGACGAGACCTTCATACTGCTCAGGCATTCAAAAAAATGACCTTCTCTTCTTTGGTAAGAGCGTAGCTGGCACGACCTTGAAACCATTCCGGATGCCGGTCATCTGGGTCTTTCAAAAGTTGCTGGTCCTGCCGTGCTTCCTTTGTATCATTTGTCTTCCCATACATGCCCAAGAAGCTTAGCAGGTTCACGCAAATATTCTTCGTAACATGCATCACGTCGATTGCAGAGCGGACATCTAGGACTTTCCAATACTGTAGCTCCCAAAATATCGATTTCTTTTTCCACATGGGTACGTGCCCGTCAACTCCCAGTGGAACTGATTGTCCGCCAGGACCCTTTCCAAAGATGACTTTCAAATCCTTGACCATATCAAATATCTCAGCTCCAGTATGTTCCGCAGGCTTCGGCCGGTGATCTGCCTTGCCGTTGAAATGCTTGCCTTTTTTTCTTACGTTATGATTTCGGGGAAGAAATCGACGATGACCCAAGTACACGTTCTTCCTACAATTATCCAAAAATACACTTTCAGTCTCATGTAATCAGTGCGTGCATGCTTTGTATCCCTTATTTGACTGTCCCGAAAGGTTACTGAGAGCCGGCCAATCGTTGATGGTTACAAAAAGCAACGCTCGTAGGTCAAATTCCTCTTCTTTGTGCTCATCCCACACAGGTACACCAGGTCTGCCCCACAACTGTACAAGTTCATCAACTAATGGCCATAGGTACACATCGATGTCGTTGCCGGGTTGCTTCGGACCTTGGATGAGCACTGGCATCATAATGAACTTCCGCTTCATGCACAACCAAGGAGGAAGGTTGTAGATGCACAGAGTCACGGTCCAGGTGCTATGGCTGGAGCTCTGCTCGCCAAAAGGATTCATGCCATCAGTACTTAGACCAAATCTTATGTTCCTTGCGCCAGCTGCAAAATCTTTGAACTCTCTGTCGATCTTTCTCCATTGCGTTCCATCAGCGGGGTGTCTCAACTCCCCGTCGGACTTACGGTCCTCTTTGTGCCATCGCAACAACTTGGCATGCTCTTTGTTCCTGAACAGGCGTTTCAACCGAGGTATTATAGGAGCATACCACATCACCTTGGCGGGAACCCTCTTCCTGGGTTTCTCGCCCTCAACATCGTCACCAGGGTCATCGCCTCTGATCTTATAACGCAATGCAGTGCATACACGACATTCATTCAAATTCTCGTATGCACCGCGGTAGAGGATGCAGTCGTTAATGCATGCATGTATCTTCAGAACCTCTAAACCTAGAGGGCAGACAACCTTCTTTGCTTCGTACGTACTGGCGGGCAACTCGTTATTCTTCGGAAACATATTCTTCAACATTTTTGGCAAATTTTCAAATGATGAGTCAGCTACACGTTCCCGTGCCTTCCATTTCAGCAAATCCAGTGTGCAGCCCAGCTTTTTCAGACTATTGTTGCATCCTGGGTACAACGACTTCGTGTGATCCTCTAACATGCGATCCAAATTCTCCCTCTCCTTGTCAGTTTCGCAGCGTCTCCGTGCATCAGCAATGGTCCGACCAAGATCATCAGCGGGCTCATCATGTGCCTCTTCTTCACCTTCACCAAACCCTTCCCCACCTTCAGCATCATCCTCCATGAAAGTATCACCGAAAGCGTCATGATAGTTGAAATCGATATCATCCTCTTCTTCATCTTCTTCCATTCTAACCCTTTTTTCTCCACGCTTGGTCCAACAATTCTACCTTCGCATGAAACCGTGCCGAAGCAGGTCCATGGGAACGACTTTTGAGGAGGAGTGACCCTTCTCATTCTTACATTCAGCACATGGATAGATAATAAAACCTCGCTGCTTGTTCGCATTTGCCACTACGAGGAAATCTTTCAAACCCGTAGTGAACTTGCCGGAGAGTCGGTTACCATACATCCATTACCGATTCATCTGCATTATTATTATATAAAGTATATAATTAACCATCATGCATTTGTTAAACTAACTAGCTGGAAATAATACAAATCATGAAAGGTTCAAGTTGCTAACCGCGATCGCGGAGGTAAAATAAATGAAAACGCTCAAGTGCGCCTCGGACACTTCATATCATGTGTGCTTCATGCTATCGGGCATTTCATCAAACACCTTGTGTGCATAGTAGGAACCAAAAGCAAACCCACCACCCCTTGTGAATATTGTGAGTAGAAGTGACACCAAATGTGGCAAAGTGCAGCCAGCTAAGCCCTATATATAGGGATGGGCTTTTAGTCCCGGTTGGCCTCAGTTTTGCCCCTAGTCTGTCCGCAAGGACTCGTTTCGCTGCTCCCACCGTAACTTTCTGCCCCCGTTAGGATGTTGACCTGTGGGACCCATCATAGAACCGTTGGCGCGGCCTGTGGGCCACAGCTGTTGAGCGTTGGCGCGGCTTGTGTGCCCCAACTGTTGACGGCTGGCGCTGCATGTGGGCCCCAACTGTTGACCGTTGCTTGCGGCCCAATGTTAAATGAGGCCCAATGTATACTAACACGGGATAAACAGTGGACAAAATAATTTAAACATTGGACAAATATAATTTAAACATTTGGACAAATATAATTTAAATTTTTTGACAAAAATAATTTAAACATTTGGACAAATATAATTTAAACATTCAGACAAATCTGTACTTCTTATAAAGCTTAACCCCACTAATTAACATGCATTAATGAATTTTCTATCTCAACATGCAAACTATCCACATCATCCATTCTTCTAGCAAATCAATGGGTCCATTTGGAATACACATTATCCATTTATTAAATCTAATGATTTATTAATCACTGCATGCAGACTACACATTATCTATTTATTAAACCATCAAATTATTCGTATTAATAATATAAAATATACACTATGATCAACTCAAAATTTTATATTATGTTAGAAAACATAATGCATCACATCTTTTATATATAAATTTTGTTTACAATGTGCAGATTTTAAAGCGATAATTAGAAAGGATAAAACTTCTAAACAGTGGGTACATTTGGACAAATATAAGTAAACACAACTTTATATAAAATTAAACCTAATTAGAAAGGATAACTGGCCCCACTTTACATATATTCAGTGGGGCCCGAGGGACATTACATTTAATTTAAAAAAAGGCCTAGCCCTAACTGCTCCCGCTCTGCATGTGGGAGCCCTTCCCGCCCTCCGGCGCCGCCCTACTTCCTCCACTCCGCCGCCCGGATCTCCATCTCCTGCTTGATCCGGACGCGGCGGTTCTCCGCCCGCATCCTCTCCTTCTCCCTCTCAATGGACCGCTTGATGCTGGCCCGGAAAGCCTTCGCCTCCTCCTTCGCCTCCTTCTTCTCCTCCGCCTCAACTCCTTCTTCTCCAGCCGCTCCAGTTTCTTGAGGCGGCGGTTCGTCTTGGGGGAGATGTCCAATGTCTTGGGGGCGGTGGACGAAGGGACGGGGTCGGGGCGGTGGACGAAGGGAGGCGTCGGCGATCGCTCCCGTTTGGGAGAGTCCAACTCCTCCGGCGTCCAGTCGGCCTCATACCAAGGCCGAGCCTTGGGGTGGTTGTCCTCGTCGGAGACCGACTCCGGGCTTGAAGGGAGAGAGTAGGAAGACATTGTTCGGGGCTTGAAGGGAGAGAAGGCAAAGGGGCACTGGAGAGGGATGAGAAGATGGAGGACGAGTGAAACGGGCTATTTATAGACACGATGAGACGTGAATTAATTGGGGTAGATGAAGCAAACTGTGTGAAAACGTTGGATGCAGTGTAGAAGAGTCGATGCATGGTCAAAGCGGTGTAGAACAGGCGTAGGCGTAGGCGTAGGACAGCTAGTGATACGGAGTACGAGCGTGTGCATTAGGCAGTCAAAGTGATTCAACATTGCATGCGTGTATTAAAGAGGTGAAGAGAAGAAAGTCCAAAGTCTCACGCCAAATCCTGCCTCGCTGCATATGCATTGATGCGTATCTTTTGAAAACGAGGCGTGGAGGTCTGCGTCGCTGCAAATGCGACGCGACTCGTTTCTGAAACGACGCGTGCAGGGCTGCTGCAAATGCGACGCGACATTTACTCTTTTCTTCTTCTGCCACGTTGTTTACTCTGAAAAAACAAGGTGTGCATGCACCGGGCTGGTGAACGTGGCCCCACTAGACAGTGTTCGTTGTTGCATGCAGTTACATTGAGACAAAACACCCATTCCATGCACCGCGTCATTTTCGATCGTTTGATCGTAAGGAACGGTGCAGATCGAGTCCATGCATGCAAACTACGACTGCAACGGCCTGCAGACGCTGACACGAGCGCTTCTCTGTGCGGGAACGCAATCCTCTGACTTTAGGTCACTGACAAATGGAGCCCATCACACACCGGACCCACGTGTCATGGGAGAAAGTCAGAGAACGTACGGTGGGCAAAGTAAGTGGATCTGGTTCCCTCTGTTTTTAGGGCATGTACAATAGTGTAAACGGGTGCTGTCTGCACTACTCGTCCATGTCATTTCTAGACATTTTTAGAGATAGTTGGTACAGTGCGGTGACCCCTAGCTTGTGTTGGGATCCAGACGCTCCGTAGGCCCCCTCCCGGTGAAACCCTAGAACCGCTGGAGAAATACCGGACTTATACGGAAACACGCGGTAACGGCGTCGAAAGGGGGTAGCAATGTGGAACTATTTGCTTGGTTGTGCTAGGATAGCCCATAGTAACACAAAATAAAAAGGTAGAACCCACCTCTTCGGAAGATTCATGATGTTTAGTACGATACAGGAGTTTCACCCTATAAGCGCTCACGAGAGAGAAGTGGATGCCGGTGAAGCGGGTCACACCCCGGAGAGCAATATTTGAAATCCAAAGCACAAAACACACCTCTACTAACATGGTATGGCACCCCCTAGATTGTGTTGGGATCCATACGCTCCGTAGGCCCCCTCCCGGTGAAACCCTAGACCCGCTGGAGAATTACCTGACTTATACGGAAACATGCGGTAACTGCGTCGAAAGAGGGTAGCAATGTGGAACTATTTGCTTGGTTGTGCTCGGATAGCCCATAGGAACACAAAACAAAAAGGTAGAACCCACCTCTTCGGAAGATTCACGATGTTTGGTCCGATACAGGAGTTTCACCCTATAAGCGCTCACGAGAGAGAAGTGGATGCCGGTGAAGAGGGTCACACCCCGGAGAGCAATCTTTGACATACAAAGCACACAACACACCTATAATAACATGGTATGGCACCCCCTAGCTTGTGTTTGGATCCAGACGCTCCATAGCCCCACTCCCTGTGAAACCCTAGACCCGCTAGAGAAATACCGAACTTATACGGAAACACGCGGTAACGGCGTCGAAAGGGGGTAGCAATGTGGAACTATTTGCTTGGTTGTGCAAGGATATCCCATAGAACACAAAACAAAAAGGTAGAACCCACCTCTTCTGAAGATTCATGATGTTTTGTCCGATACATGAGTTTCATCCTATAAGCGCTCACGAGAGAGAAGTGGATGCCGGTGAAGCGGGTCACACCCCGGAGAGCAATATTTGGCATCCAAAGAACACAACACGCCTCTAATAACATGTTATGGCACCCCCTAGCTTGTGTTGGGATCCAGACGCTCCGTAGCCCCCCTCCCGGTGAAACCCTAGACCCGCTGGAGAAATACCTGACTTATACGGAAACACACGGTAACTGCGTCAAAAGGGGGTAGCAATGTGGAACTATTTTCTTGGTTGTGCTAGGATAGCCCATAGGAACACAAAACAAGAAGGTAGAACCCACCTCCTTGGAAGATTCACGATGTTTGGTCCGATACAGGAGTTTCACCCTATAAGCTCTCACGAGATAGAAGTGGATGCCGGTGAAGCGGGTCACACCCCGGAGAGCAATATTTGACATCCAAAGCACACAACACACCTATACTAACATGGTATGGCACCCCCTAGCTTGTGTTGAGATCCAGACGCTCCGTATCCCCCCTCCCGGTGAAACCCTACCCGCTGGAGAAATACCGGAATTATACGGAAACATGCCGTAACGGCGTCGAAAGGGGGTAGCAATGTGGAAATATTTGCTTGGTTGTGCTAGGATAGCCCATAGGAACACAAAACATAAAGGTAGAACCCACCTCTTCGGAAGATTCACAATGTTTCCACCTCATATTCTTTGAAATCTCTACTACTGTATTCGAGGAATCACATTTTAGTGAAGGCTTTCGTTCTAATGTTTATAAATCCTATTATATTTTTTCCAGACTTGTATTCGACCTATATAATGTAATTCCGAAGCCTGAAAATTTATTGGATGAATATTCGTATTATTTATTTTCTTTTGAATAATAATGGTTTTAATCGAAGATCGTAAATAAAACAAGTTTAAAACATCAAAATAAAAAAATAACTTTGGATCTTTCTTAGTCACACCAAATGAAGCTTTGGGTGAGATTTTGACCTTCTTTCATCTCCAAAGGTTTGAAACTCATCTCATTTTCTTGAACTCTCTACTAGTCTGTTCAAGATATCACATATTAGACAAGGCTTTTTCGTTCCATTCTTTATAAGGCAGGTTTATATTTTTTTTCTCATTACTATATGACATAACACTACTATGTGCGTCAGCTTTATAATTTTTCGATTTTTTGAATTATGTATTCTCATTTCAAGCTTGGTCAACCCTTTGTTTGACCAGCCGAAAAGCTTCTAGAAGGACACCCAGAGATTCGACCTGGACTGTTGGATCGACGCCTTCTAGAAGGAATCGTGCATCGGACGGATGCGCTCGCAGCCACAGCGATCCGCGAGACGCTCGTTCTGCGCTCGGATTGGTTGGTCCGTTGGCCACAGGGATCGATGGTTTCTATCTGTTCTACATATGATTTCTTTTCTATTAAGTATTAAACCATGTTATTTAAATAAAAAAAATAAAAAATAGAAGAATTATTCAAAACATAATCAAACATCAGATGTACTACAGCGATGATTTTTATCAGTTTTACATATGATTTTTCTATTAAACCATGTTATTTAAATAAAAATAAAAAATAGAAGAATTATTCAAAACATAATGAAACATCAGATTTACACTATATATGTAGAATAGATGTCTAGGAAATTAATTTGGTTGATTTAGAAAAGATGCCAAAAAATGTTGAAGCACAAATGGGGGTATTTACCCTAGTTTCGGACCTTATTTGAAGCACATTTCTCACGAAAATAGAGAGATGGTTGCAAATGAGCATAAATAATTCAAAAAAAAAATCAAAATGACATGAATCCAACGCACAATGTTGTTATATGTGATATAGTTGCTCCTCAAATTTATTTGGATAATCTTGGCAAGGTCGATTTTTTCATGAAATTATAAACGGGGGTGTTTACCCTAGCTTCAGACCTCATTTGAAACACATTTCTCACGAGAATACAGCGATGGTTTTAAATTAGCATAAATAATTCAAAAAAATAAAGCTGACATGAATCCAACGCACAATGTTGTTATATGTGATATAGTTGCTCCTCAAATTTATTTGGATAATTTTAACAAGGTGGAATTTTTATGAAATTATAAACGGGGATGTTTACCCTAACTTCAGACCTCATTTGAAACACATTTCTCACGAGAATAGAGCGATGGTTTTAAATGAGCATAACTAATTCAAAATAAATAAAACTGACATGAATCCAACGCACAATGTTGTTATATGTGATATAGTTGCTCCTCAAATTTATTTGGATAATTTTGGCAAGGTCGAATTTTTTATGAAATTATAAACGGGGGTGTTTACCCTAGCTTCAGACCTCATTTGAAACACATTTCTCACGAGAATAGAGCGATGGTTTTAAATGAGCATAAATAATTCAAAAACAATAAAACTGACATGAATCCAACACACAATGTTGTTATATGTGATATAGTTGCTCCTCAAATTTATTTGGATAATTTTGGCAAGGTCGATTTTTTCACGAAATTTCAAACGGGGGTGTCTACCCTAGCTTCAGACCTCATTTGAAGCACATTTCTCATGAGAATAGAGCGATGGTTTCAGATGAGCATAAATAATTCAAAAAAAAAATCAAAATGACATGAATCCAACGCACAATGTTGTTATATGTGATATAGTTGCTCCTCACATTTATTTGGATAATTTTGGCAAGGTCGAATCTTTCATGAAATTTCAAACGGGGGTGTTTACCCTAGCTTCATACCTCATTTGAAGCACATTTGCCAAAAATTTTGGAATGACTTGGTTCACATCATACAACATTATTCAAACATCATCCAAACTACTCCCTCTTTTCGCTTTTATTCTACATTCCGGCTCGTGATTTTGTTCAGAAATACTCAAAATTAATTAAAAAACGGCGAACTCGTTGAAATAGGCGCAAATTCATAGATTCAACGACATTTTTACAGAAAGACGGCATAATTTAAGTAAAAACATTGAAAAAAGTTAAAAAAAACTACCGCAGGCCGAGGCTCGCCGCGATCACCCGCCCTGGTCGTCGCCCTCCTCCTAGACGTCGTCCTCTTCCTCGTCGTCATCCTCGCAGTCGTCGTAGGCCAGCATGTTGGAGGGCCCCGCCTCGTGGTCGTTCTTGGCGAAGGGCGATGGGTCGCTTGGCGATGGGTTCGCCACCGCAGTGAGCCAGCGCTGCTCCGCTCTGCCTTGGATCCGCAGCCGGTGCAGCTGCGCCTGCTCGGAGGGATGGCGGAGGTTCAGCCTCTCGCTCTGCAGGGAAACCTTGCGCCGGTCGCTCTCGTACAGCGCGACGAGCGCCTGCTGCTCATCCAACGCCGCAGTTGCGGTGAGCTGCCGGTAGACCTGGCGCTCCGCCTCCTCCCTCTGGTGGGTCTCCAGGGATGCACGAACAGCGGCAGCCTTGGCCGCTGCAGCCGCCTCCTCGATCCAAGCGCGGACCTGGTGGAACGCCTCCTCGTTCCGCCATGTGTGGAACGAGTAGAACGCCGCGTGCTACTCGGGCCAGATTGGCTGCCTCCTCCTCTGCCTCCTCCAGCGCTGCGCCTCCTCCTGCGTCGGCTGCTGCTCGGGCGCCGGCCTCTCCTGCGCCGGCTGCTCGTTCTCCTCGTGGTAGAAGTCGTTGTCGCTATCGCCGTCACTGTGGCCGCGGGTCGACAGTACAACGGCGAGTTGCGGCAGGCACGGAACCGGCGAGGCATCGTCTCGGGGTGTCTAGGTGAAGTGCGGCGAGGGCGATGAGAGTGAGTGTGGTGAGGGCGAGGAGATGAACAGCGAGAATGGGGAGAGCGGCGAGTGGCGGGGGACCTTTTGTAGCCCTGGCGGGGCATTTACTGCGCCGCGCGTGTCGTTACTCCGGCAGACTTTGACCGACGCGGGGGCCCGCGGTTTTCCCACGCGTCGCTGACAGCTCTGGCCCGTGTGGGCTGCCCCGCCTTTTCGCCCCCCAAGCCGAACCCAGCGGTGGTGGTGGTGGTGCCGCAGGTGATCGTGGCGCAGCAGGGGTGGTGCGGCGGAGGCGGCGGCGAGAGAGGCAGCGCACGACGGCGGGTCAACTAAATTGCGCCGCAGCGCACGACGGTGGTGGCGGGAAACTCGGGTGTGGACTATTCAGCATAGTCAACTAACTGCGCAGTCTCAACTGTAAGGTCCGGACGGTTTCAACGAACTTGGCAGTCCCACCCGGACCCACTTCGCGAAACGGAGTCTAACTCCTCGGACCCACTTCGCGAAATGGATTCGGCTCCAAACTTACCGTTCCGGCCTCTCCATAGTAGTTGCGCACGGACTAGGGGCAAAACTGAGCACCATTCGGCGCTAGGGGTAAAACTGAGTAGTAGTGGACATCTGTGGGCAATTCGATAAAAAGCCCTATAATTTACGTGACAAAACATTAACATGTGAATGAAAATATAGTACACATGCGTCGAAAACTGACGGAGATAAGAAAAAGAGTTAATCAAAATATATAAACATATAACTCAATAGTACATCTCTACTTTTACTTGGTAAATCCTTAAAAATATAAAAAAATGCATTATTATATACCCATACAAGCATTGTACGTGAAAATTAGGTTATAACATTTTTCAACTCGTACGGTTACAAAAATAATTGTTGAAGTATAACTTGGAGACTATATCCAAATCTTAAAGAGCCATGTATTTTATAGGGCATGAACGGTTTGAATAAGATAAAAAATTATTTATTTGAAAGCTAATCGTTATGGATGGAAATGTTGCGAATAATAAAATTAATTCTTGAACTTCAAATTTCTATCCATGTAAGTGATTTCTTTTGTTGTATTTACTTTGTTAAGCAAATGCTTATGTGCTTCACTTCAAAATATCACCAAAAATTTCAGGTGTGCCTATTAAACTTTTTGAAAAATATTTGTTAAATTCATGTATATCCCCGTTTTTACATATGTTAACATGATGTAGAACACGATGTCTACATGTTAAAAATCGTACATGACGAACCAAAAATAAAAGAATAGAGCAACAAAAATGTAAAATGAAGTAAAAGACCCTACTACCTACATGGTATAATCTACTTTGTACTTAATAGTTATCTGAACTTTGTTAGTTTGATATTATTACATAATGAGCCACATTTATATATATAACACACACACACACATATATATTAACAGATGCTCCATGGTGTCCATATTCCTGTACAAAATAATGTTCAATTTATACAGGTGTACATTATGGATACCTTGAATACCTGTACATTGGGTTTGTATGACGTATGTATACACTTGGGTATACATGCCTAAGGTATCTACATACCTTACATATGTAGAATACGTATACACAAGTGTACGCATACCTGTCAGGTATGTATATATACGTATAAGTATATATATACTTTTTACGTATGTATACCCAACTATGTGCATACCTAGGGGAATATATACGTACTACATACCCAAGGTATATATACCCGAAGTATTCATAATGTCTACATACCTAAAAATGTACGGTATTTGATACCGGTGCCCATGCTCCTAGGTGCCCCATTTGGGCTATATATACTCCATCCGTCCCGAATTAGTTGTCATGGATTTATCAAAATATGGATTTATTTAGACGTATTTTAGTGTATTGATACATCCATATTGACAAATCCACGACAATTATTTTGGCATGGAGGGAGTGATAAAATTTTGTCTCTGATGATCTCTTAATAAAATGGATCGCAACATGCATATCTCATAACATTATATAAGTTAAATATTATTCACCTTGGTGGACCCTAATTGTCAATGAAACAAAACATATAGGTACCATTTAATATTAATGACTCAAAGTTCGCGCTTTAACTTACACACTTATGCACTATGGCATGTACCCATCTAAAATTTATATATGTATGTGCAATGACATGGAAGAAAAACATATATACATAATAAAGTTAATGTGTTCTCCCAAATGTAAAAATATAGTTCATCTATTAAATATGTTTCCAATGCATCTCATATATAATTTTTACCAATATTTTTTTAGTACCTTTTACTAATTTTTGCTATCTGCGTTTCAGAAAAGGCTGTCGTGATTTAACACAAACATAAAGGATGATGCCCTCGCAGTTGCGAGGGCCACCACGCTAGTTTGACCTAAAACAAAAAGTTTTTGCAGTAAGATTCACATTACCAGGTCTAGCTAGATTAACTCACTCTTTGGTCCGAGAGACCCATGAGTATTCTTGAGTGTAGATTTCAGTGGGTCACTTAGTGAGCTTGGATTTGGTGGACGTTGTCTGTCTTGATGTACTGACAGGGACATATATATTTGCATATGTTAGAATATGTGTACAATTAGGATTAGACTAGGACTCCTATAACCCATATAAGGACCGGATTAATACAAATAAAATACTAGGGATTCACAACTTTCCACACTGCACACACATAAGCCAGTACTAAATAGCAGCAACATCACATACAAGGCAAGCAGGCGATGTTCCATGTACACACTGCTATACTGAACATGCACTGGAGATGCTGCAGCCTTGGAGTCTCAGAAGATGTGATGGGTGTGTTTTGTTTGTTATGTACGTCCAACATGTTCAGACTCAGTTGGTCTGTCTGGCTGCCTGCTGCTGCTGACAATGTCAAGCCGGCCGGCCGGCATTCCGCGAGCAGCGCGGTCTAGCAATACATACAGTATCATCATCTTATATTTATCTCTCTTTCACTGTTTCTCATGATGTGTGTGAAAGCCAGTTTGATCACCTAGTAGCTCAACATAAGAGAAAAATCTAGAGTGTGGCGCCGGTTGATCAAACAAGGCATGGGACTCAAGAACACTACTGCGAGTTTGGCTGAGAGCCTGGGCAGCACCGAAGCTCGGCTGGTGCGCGTGGAAATCTAGATCTTCTTCAGCTTCTTGTCGTGGGTTCTCCTTGAGCTCTTCGGCTCGTACCGACGGCGGTTCAGCTCCAAATATATTCGTCGATCTTTGGGTCAAGCTATAAAATGTTAATCTCGAAGCCAACGTTGATGACACCATCGTTTTGAACCTCTCCGCAAATGGTGAATATTCAGCGAAGACGGCCTACAAGGCGCAATTCTTTGGATCCACCTCCTCCGATATGAAGACCTTGGTTTGGAAAGCTTGGACGTCTCCCAAAAAAAAATTCTTCGCTTGGCTTGCTCTCCAAAAACGCCTTTGGACGGCGGACCGCTTAGCACGCCGTGGATGGACAAATTGTGGTTTGTGCCCATTTTGCAAGAGGGCTCCCGAAACGGCCTCTCATCTCCTTGTCCGTTGTCGCTTCACCACTAGGATTTGCGGCCTTTTGAAAGATTGGCTTGGTCTCCAACACCTAGATCCTACATCTTGGGCACATCTCTCACTCACTGAATGGTGGCGCCTCACGTCCGGTGACGGTATGGTGAACCGCAAAGGAATGACATTTCTCGTCTGTCTCACATCTTGGGAAAATTGGAATGAGCGAAATGCTTGAGTATTCCGTAACAAGCATGCCTCGTCTATCAACATTATTGCCAATGTCAAACACAAGGCAAAGCTATGGGTCATTGCGGGGGCAAAGCGCTTTGGGGAAATAATCCCCGGAGAGTAATCCGGTTGTAATAAGTTTCCTTTGTTGTTGTTGGACTTGTCACTATAACCCTCTCTTAATAAATGAAATGGGGCAATTCTTTTGCTCTTCGTTTCAAAAAAAATAAAAAAACAGATATATATACACACACAAGGTAATGCTAGTTGTGTAGATCAATCCATGTCCTTTATAAGAAATACACATGTGGGTATTCATAGCACATTGTGCATCTGCTCCAGTGTATCTCATGAAGACATATATCATCAGGTCGAAGGAAACTCAAACATCAAAAGTAGGAAGCTTGGTCCATCAAAAGTAGAAAACGAATCCTTAGGCTGCTCCCAATACACTGTCTCCTAGTACGTTATCCTAGGAGATAGTAGGTTCTTAGAGACAACAACCCAAATGCATCTTTTCGTAAGTGTTGTATTTGAGATATTCTTTTATTTAATAGGTCTAGGTATTATGTTTTAACTTCACCTTTTTTCCTATGTGTGGCTTGCATTTTCCAGATTCAATTTTTTTGCACTAACAATATGAATACATAAATTAGAAATATAATGGTGTTTATGCGGTTTGAAATAATATATGAAAGACAAGAATGCATTTGTATTTGAAGTTTAAAAACAAAAATGTGCAGCTTAAGTTTCAAATGCTATGACCCTGAAAACCATGGGCCTACAACACCTATTTAGAACTTGCATCAGGGAATAGAACACTTTGTCCATTTGTTGTATTTCAGTGGAAATGAACTTCTGAAATTATAGCGTACGTAGCACCACCAGGTAAAATCAGCTAGCAGTAACTAGTAGGTTCACCAGATGCTGGGTTACACTTCGTGGATGGATTTGCGTAAAATGATCGTGCTTATTTCGGCAGTAATATTTGCATTACCTCATCTAGCTAGCGGACATCTAGGACTTTCCAATACTGTAGCTCCCAAAATATCGATTTGTTTTTCCACATGGGTACGTGCCCGTCAACTCCCAGTGGAACTGATTGTCCGCCAGGACCCTTTCCAAAGATGACTTTCAAATCCTTGACCATATCAAATATCTCAGCTCCAGTATGTTCCGCAGGCTTCGGCCGGTGATCTGCCTTGCCGTTGAAATGCTTGCCTTTTTTTCTTACGTTATGATTTCGGGGAAGAAATCGACGATGACCCAAGTACACGTTCTTCCTACAATTATCCAAAAATACACTTTCAGTCTCATGTAATCAGTGCGTGCATGCTTTGTATCCCTTATTTGACTGTCCCGAAAGGTTACTGAGAGCCGGCCAATCGTTGATGGTTACAAAAAGCAACGCTCGTAGGTCAAATTCCTCTTCTTTGTGCTCATCCCACACAGGTACACCAGGTCTGCCCCACAACTGTAAAAGTTCATCAACTAATGGCCGTAGGTACACATCGATGTCGTTGCCGGGTTGCTTCGGACCTTGGATGAGCACTGGCATCATAATGAACTTCCGCTTCATGCACAACCAAGGAGGAAGGTTGTAGATGCACAGAGTCACGGGCCAGGTGCTATGGCTGGAGCTCTGCTCGCCAAAAGGATTCATGCCATCAGTACTTAGACCAAATCTTATGTTCCTTGCGCCAGCTGCAAAATCTTTGAACTCTCTGTCGATCTTTCTCCATTGCGTTCCATCAGCGGGGTGTCTCAACTCCCCGTCGGACTTACGGTCCTCTTTGTGCCATCGCAACAACTTGGCATGCTCTTTGTTCCTGAACAGGCGTTTCAACCGAGGTATTATAGGAGCATACCACATCACCTTGGCGGGAACCCTCTTCCTGGGTTTCTCGCCCTCAACATCGTCACCAGGGTCATCGCCTCTGATCTTATAACGCAATGCAGTGCATACAGGACATTCATTCAAATTCTCGTATGCACCGCGATAGAGGATGCAGTCGTTAATGCATGCATGTATCTTCAGAACCTCTAAACCTAGAGGGCAGACAACCTTCTTTGCTTCGTACGTACTGGCGGGCAACTCGTTATTCTTCGGAAACATATTCTTCAACACTTTTGGCAAATTTTCAAATGATGAGTCAGCTACACGTTCCCGTGCCTTCCATTTCAGCAAATCCAGTGTGCAGCCCAGCTTTTTCAGACTATTGTCGCATCCTGGGTACAGCGACTTCGTGTGATCCTCTAACATGCGATCCAAATTCTCCCTCTCCTTGTCAGTTTCGCAGCGTCTCCGTGCATCAGCAATGGTCCGACCAAGATCATCAGCGGGCTCATCATGTGCCTCTTCTTCACCTTCACCAAACCCTTCCCCACCTTCAGCATCATCCTCCATGAAAGTATCACCGAAAGCGTCATGATAGTTGAAATCGATATCATCTTCTTCTTCATCTTCTTCCATTCTAACCCTTTTTTCTCCATGCTTGGTCCAACAATTCTACCTTCGCATGAAACCATGCCGAAGCAGGTGCATGGGAACGACTTTTGAGGAGGAGTGACCCTTCTCATTCTTACATTCAGCACATGGATAGATAATAAAACCTCGCTGCTTGTTCGCATTTGCCACTACGAGGAAATCTTTCAAACCCGTAGTGAACTTGCCGGAGAGTCGGTTACCATACATCCATTGCCGATTCATCTGCATTATTATTATATAAAGTATATAATTAACCATCATGCATTTGTTAAACTAACTAGCTGGAAATAATACAAATCATGAAAGGTTCAAGTTGCTAACCGCGATCGCGGAGGTAAAATAAATGAAAACGCTCAAGTGCGCCTCGGACACTTCATATCATGTGTGCTTCATGCTATCGGGCATTTCATCAAACACCTTGTGTGCATAGTAGGAACCAAAAGCAAACCCACCACCCCTTGTGAATATTGTGAGTAGAAGTGACACCAAATGTGGCAAAGTGCAGCCAGCTGAGCCCTATATATAGGGATGGGCTTTTAGTCCCGGTTGGCCTCAGTTTTGCCCCTAGTCTGTCCGCAAGGACTCGTTTCGCTGCTCCCACCGTAACTTTCTGCCCCCGTTAGGATGTTGACCTGTGGGACCCATCATAGAACCGTTGGCGCGGCCTGTGGGCCCCAGCTGTTGAGCGTTGGCGCGGCTTGTGTGCCCCAACTGTTGACGGCTGGCGCTGCATGTGGGCCCCAACTGTTGACCGTTGCTTGCGGCCCAATGTTAAATGAGGCCCAATGTATACTAACACGGGATAAACAGTGGACAAAATAATTTAAACATTGGACAAATATAATTTAAACATTTGGACAAATATAATTTAAAATTTTTGACAAAAATAATTTAAACATTTGGACAAATATAATTTAAACATTTGGACAAATATAATTTAAACATTCAGACAAATATGTACTTCTTATAAAGCTTAACCCCACTAATTAACATGCATTAATGAATTTTCTATCTCAACATGCAAACTATCCACATCATCCATTCTTCTAGCAAATCAATGGGTCCATTTGGACTACACATTATCCATTTATTAAATCTAATGATTTATTAATCACTGCATGCAGACTACACATTATCTATTTATTAAACCATCAAATTATTCGTATTAATAATATAAAATATACACTATGATCAACTCAAAATTTTATATTATGTTAGAAAACATAATGCATCACATCTTTTATATATAAATTTTGTTTACAATGTGCAGATTTTAAAGCGATAATTAGAAAGGATAAAACTTCTAAACAGTGGGTACATTTGGACAAATATAAGTAAACATAACTTTATATAAAATTAAACCTAATTAGAAAGGATAACTGGCCCCACTTTACATATATTCAGTGGGGCCCGAGCGACATTACATTTAATTTAAAAAAAGGCCTAGCCCTAACTGCTCCCGCTCTGCATGTGGGAGCCCTTCCCGCCCTCCGGCGCCGCCCTACTTCCTCCACTCCGCCGCCCGGATCTCCATCTCCTGCTTGATCCGGACGCGGCGGTTCTCCGCCCGCATCCTCTCCTCCTCCCTCTCAATGGACCGCTTCATGCTGGCCCGAAAAGCCTTCGCCTCCTCCTTCGCCTCCTTCTTCTCCTCCGCCTCAACTCCTTCTTCTCCAGCCGCTCCAGTTTCTTGAGGCGGCGGTTCGTCTTGGGGGAGATGTCCAATGTCTTGGGGGCGGTGGACGAAGGGACGGGGTCGGGGCGGTGGACGAAGGGAGGCGTCGGCGATCGCTCCCGTTTGGGAGAGTCCAACTCCTCCGGCGTCCAGTCGGCCTCGTACCAAGGCCGAGCCTTGGGGTGGTTGTCCTCGTCGGAGACCGACTCCGGGCTTGAAGGGAGAGAGTAGGAAGACATTGTTCGGGGCTTGAAGGGAGAGAAGGCAAAGGGGCGCTGGAGAGGGATGAGAAGATGGAGGACGAGTGAAACGGGCTATTTGTAGACACGATGAGACGTGAATTAATTGGGGTAGATGAAGCAAACTGTGTGAAAACGTTGGATGCAGTGTAGAAGAGTCGATGCATGGTCAAAGCGGTGTAGAACAGGCGTAGGCGTAGGCGTAGGACAGCTAGTGATACGGAGTACGAGCGTGTGCATTAGGCAGTCAAAGTGATTCGACATTGCATGCGTGTATTAAAGAGGTGAAGAGAAGAAAGTCCAAAGTCTCACGCCAAATCCTGCCTCGCTGCATATGCATTGATGCGTATCTTCTGAAAACGAGGCGTGGAGGTCTGCGTCGCTGCAAATGCGACGCGACTCGTGTTTCTGAAACGACGCGTGCAGGGCTGCTGCAAATGCGACGCGACATTTACTCTTTTCTTCTTCTGCCACGTTGTTTACTCTGAAAAAACAAGGTGTGCATGCACCGGGCTGGTGAACGTGGCCCCACTAGACAGTGTTCGTTGTTGCATGCAGTTACATTGAGACAAAACACCCATTCCATGCACCGCGTCATTTTCGATCGTTTGATCGTAAGGAACGGTGCAGATCGAGTTCATGCATGCAAACTACGACTGCAACGGCCTGCAGACGCTGAGACGAGCGCTTCTCTGTGCGGGAACGCAATCCTCTGACTTTAGGTCACTGACAAATGGAGCCCATCACACACCGGACCCACGTGTCATGGGAGAAAGTCAGAGAACGTACGGTGGGCAAAGTAAGAGGATCTGGTTCCCTCTGTTTTTAGGGCATGTACAATAGTGTAGACGGGTGCTGTCTGCACTACTCGGCCATGTCATTTCTAGACATTTTTAGAGATAGTTGGTACAGTGCGGTGACCCCTATCTTGTGTTGGGATCCAGACGCTCCGTAGGCCCCCTCCCGGTGAAACCCTAGAACCGCTGGAGAAATACCGGACTTATACGGAAACACGCGGTAACGGCGTCGAAAGGGGGTAGCAATGTGGAACTATTTGCTTGGTTGTGCTAGGATAGCCCATAGTAACACAAAATAAAAAGGTAGAACCCACCTCTTCGGAAGATTCATGATGTTTAGTACGATACAGGAGTTTCACCCTATAAGCGCTCACGAGAGAGAAGTGGATGTCGGTGAAGCGGGTCACACCCCGGAGAGCAATCTTTGAAATCCAAAGCACAAAACACACCTCTACTAACATGGTATGGCACCCCCTAGCTTGTGTTGGGATCCATACGCTCCGTAGGCCCCCTCCCGGTGAAACCCTAGACCCGCTGGAGAAATACCTGACTTATACGGAAACATGCGGTAACTGCGTCGAAAGAGGGTAGCAATGTGGAACTATTTGCTTGGTTGTGCTCGGATAGCCCATAGTAACACAAAACAAAAAGGTAGAACCCACCTCTTCGAAAGATTCACGATGTTTGGTCCGATACAGGAGTTTCACCCTATAAGCGCTCACGAGAGAGAAGTGGATGCCGGTGAAGAGGGTCACACCCCGGAGAGCAATCTTTGACATCCAAAGCACACAACACACCTATAATAACATGGTATGGCACCCCCTAGCTTGTGTTTGGATCCAGACGCTCCGTAGCCCCACTCCCTGTGAAACCCTAGACCCGCTAGAGAAATACCGAACTTATACGGAAACACGCGGTAACGGCGTCGAAAGGGGGTAGCAATGTGAAACTATTTGCTTGGTTGTGCAAGGATATCCCATAGAACACAAAACAAAAAGGTAGAACCCACCTCTTCTGAAGATTCATGATGTTTTGTCTGATACAGGAGTTTCATCCTATAAGCGCTCACGAGAGAGAAGTGGATGCCGGTGAAGCGGGTCACACCCCGGAGAGCAATATTTGGCATCCAAAGAACACAACACGCCTCTAATAACATGTTTTGGCACCCCCTAGCTTTTGTTGGGATCCAGACGCTCCGTAGCCCCCCTCCCGGTGAAACCCTAGACTCGCTGGAGAAATACCTGACTTATACGGAAACACACGGTAACTGCGTCGAAAGGGGGTAGCAATGTGGAACTATTTTCTTGGTTGTGCTAGGATAGCCCATAGGAACACAAAACAAGAAGGTAGAACCCACCTCCTTGGAAGATTCACGATGTTTGGTCCGATACAGGAGTTTCACCCTATAAGCTCTCATGAGATAGAAGTGGATGCCGGTGAAGCGGGTCACACCCCGGAGAGCAATCTTTGACATCCAAAGCACACAACACACCTATACTAACATGGTATGGCACCCCCTAGCTTGTGTTGAGATCCAGACGCTCCGTATCCCCCCTCCCGGTGAAACCCTACCCGCTGGAGAAATACCGGAATTATACGGAAACATGCCGTAACGGCGTCGAAAGGGGGTAGCAATGTGGAAATATTTGCTTGGTTGTGCTAGGATAGCCCATAGGAACACAAAACATAAAGGTAGAACCAACCTCTTCGGAAGATTCACAATGTTTCCACCTCATATTCTTTGAAATCTCTACTACTGTATTCGAGGAATCACATTTTAGTGAAGGCTTTCGTTCTAATGTTTATAAATCCTATTTATATTTTTTCCAGACTTGTATTCGACCTATATAATGTAATTCCGAAGCCTGAAAATTTATTGGATGAATATTCGTATTATTTATTTTCTTTTGAATAATAATGGTTTTAATCGAAGATCGTAAATAAAACAAGTTTAAAACATCAAAATAAAAAAATAACTTTGGATCTTTCTTAGTCACACCAAAATGAAGCTTTGGTGAGATTTTGACCTTCTTTCATCTCCAAAGGTTTGAAACTCATCTCATTTTCTTGAACTCTCTACTAGTCTGTTCAAGATATCACATATTAGACAAGGCTTTTTCGTTCCATTCTTTATAAGGCAGGTTTATATTTTTTTTCTCATTACTATATGACATAACACTACTATGTGCGTCAGCTTTATAATTTTTCGATTTTTTTTGAATTATGTATTCTCATTTCAAGCTTGGTCAACCCTTTGTTTGACCAGCCGAAAAGCTTCTAGAAGGACACCCAGAGATTCGACCTGGGCTGTTGGATCGACGCCTTCTAGAAGGAATCGTGCATCGGACGGATGCGCTCGCAGCCACAGCGATCCGCGAGACGCTCGTTCTGCGCTCGGATTGGTTGGTCCGTTGGCCACAGGGATCGATGGTTTCTATCTGTTCTACATATGATTTCTTTTCTATTAAGTATTAAACCATGTTATTTAAATAAAAAAAATAAAAAATAGAAGAATTATTCAAAACATAATCAAACATCAGATTTACTACAGCGATGATTTTTATCAGTTTTACATATGATTTTTCTATTAAACCATGTTATTTAAATAAAAATAAAAAATAGAAGAATTATTCAAAACATAATGAAACTTCAGATTTACACTATATATGTAGAATAGATGTCTAGGAAATTAATTTGGTTGATTTAGAAAAGATGCCAAAAAATGTTGAAGCACAAATGGGGGTATTTATCCTAGTTTCGGAACTTATTTGAAGCACATTTCTCACGAAAATAGAGAGATGGCTGCAAATGAGCATAAATAATTCAAAAAAAAAAATCAAAATGACATGAATCCAACGCACAATGTTGTTATATGTGATATAGTTGCTCCTCAAATTTATTTGGATAATCTTGGCAAGGTCGATTTTTTCATGAAATTATAAACGGGGGTGTTTACCCTAGCTTCAGACCTCATTTGAAACACATTTCTCACGAGAATACAGCGATGGTTTTAAATTAGCATAAATAATTCAAAAAAATAAAGCTGACATGAATCCAACGCACAATGTTGTTATATGTGATATAGTTGCTCCTCAAATTTATTTGGATAATTTTAACAAGGTGGAATTTTTATGAAATTATAAACGGGGATGTTTACCCTAGCTTCAGACCTCATTTGAAACACATTTCTCACGAGAATAGAGCGATGGTTTTAAATGAGCATAACTAATTCAAAATAAATAAAACTGACATGAATCCAACGCACAATGTTGTTATATGTGATATAGTTGCTCCTCAAATTTATTTGGATAATATTGGCAAGGTCGAATTTTTTATGAAATTATAAACGGGGGTGTTTACCCTAGCTTCAGACCTCATTTGAAACACATTTCTCACGAGAATAGAGCGATGGTTTTAATGAGCATAAATAATTCAAAAACAATAAAACTGACATGAATCCAACGCACAATGTTGTTATATGTGATATAGTTGCTCCTCAAATTTATTTGGATAATTTTGGCAAGGTCGAATTTTTCATGAAATTTCAAACGGGGGTGTCTACCCTAGCTTCAGACATCATTTGAAGCACATTTCTCATGAGAATAGAGCGATGGTTTCAGATGAGCATAAATAATTCAAAAAAAAATCAAAATGACATGAATCCAACGCACAATGTTGTTATATGTGATATAGTTGCTCCTCACATTTATTTGGATAATTTTGGCAAGGTCGAATCTTTCATGAAATTTCAAACGGGGGTGTTTACCCTAGCTTCATACCTCATTTGAAGCACATTTGCCTAAAATTTTGGAATGACTTGGTTCACATCATACAACATTATTCAAACATCATCCAAACTACTCCCTCTTTTCGCTTTTAATCTACATTCCGGCTCGTGATTTTGTTCAGAAATACTCAAAATTAATTAAAAAACGGCGAACTCGTTGAAATAGGCGCAAATTCATAGATTCAACGACATTTTTACAGAAAGACGGCATGATTTAAGTAAAAACATTGAAAAAACTTAAAAAAAACTACCGCAGGCCGAGGCTCGCCGCGATCACCCGCCCTGGTCGTCGCCCTCCTCCTAGACGTCGTCCTCTTCCTCGTCGTCCTCCTCGCAGTCGTCGTAGGCCAGCATGTTGGAGGGCCCCGCCTCGTGGTCGTTCTTGGCGAAGGGCGATGGATCGCTTGGCGATGGGTTCGCCACCGCAGCGAGCCAGCGCTGCTCCGCTCTGCCTTGGATCCGCAGCTGCGCCTGCTCGGA
Source organism: Alopecurus myosuroides (assembly GCA_028641055.1). Classification (NCBI taxonomy): domain Eukaryota; kingdom Viridiplantae; phylum Streptophyta; class Magnoliopsida; order Poales; family Poaceae; genus Alopecurus; species Alopecurus myosuroides. The sequence continues at coordinate 515,665,870 of CM054058.1, read as the reverse complement.
GGGATGGCGACGGTTCCGCCTCTCGCTCTGCAGGACAACCTTGCGCCGGTCGCTCTCGTACAGCGCGACGAGCGCCTGCTGCTCATCCGACGCCGCGGTTGCCGTGAGCTGCCGGTAGACCTGGCGCTCCGCCTCCTCCCTCTGGTAGGTCTCCAGGGATGCACGAACAGCGGCAGCCTCGGCCGATGCCGCCGCCTCCTCGAGCCAAGCGCAGACCTGGTGGAACGCCTCCTCGTTCCGCCATGTTTGGAACGAGTAGAACACCGCGTGCTGCTTGGGCCAGATTGGCTGCCTGCTCCTGTGCCTCCTCCAGCGCTGCGCCTTCTCCTGCGCCGGCTGCTGCTCGGGCGCCGCCTCCTCCTTCGGCGGCTGCTGCTCGGGCGCAGCCTCCTCCTGCGCCGGCTGCTCGTTCTCCTCGTAGTAGAACTCGGTGTCGCTATCGCCATCACTGTGGCCCCGCGTCGCGGCCGCGGGTCGGCAGTACAACGACGAGTTGCGGCAGGCACGGAGCCGGCGAGGCATCGTCTCGGGGTGTCTAGGTGAAGTGCGGCGAGGGCGATGAGAGTGAGTGCGGTGAGGGCGAGGAGATGAACGGCGAGAATGGGGAGAGCGGCGAGCGGCCTTTTGTAGCCCTGGCGGGGCATTTACTGCGCCGCGCGTGCCGTTACTCCGGCAGACTTTGACCGACGCGGGGGCCCGCGGTTTTCCCACGCGTCGCTGACAGCTCTGGCCCGCGTGGGCTGCCCCGCCTTTTCGCCCCCCAAGCCGAACCCAGCGGTGGTGGTTGTGGTGCCGCAGGTGCTCGTGGCGCAGCAGGGGGTGGTGCGGCGGTGGCGGCGGCGAGAGCGGCAGAGCACGACGGCGGGTCAACTAAATTGGGCGGCAGCACACGACGGTGGTGGCGGGAAGCTCGGGTGTGGATTATTCAGCATAGTCACCTAACTGCGCGGTCCCACCTGTAACCTCCGGACGGTTTCAACGAACTTGGCAGTCCCACCCGGACCCACTTCGCGAAACGGAGTCTGACTCCTCGGACCCACTTCGCGAAACGGATTCGACTCCAAACTTACCGTTCCGGCCTCTCCATAGTAGTTGCGCACGGACTAGGGGCAAAACTGAGCACCATTCGGCGCTAGGGGTAAAACTGAGTAGTAGTGGACAGCTGTGGGCAATTCGATAAAAAGCCCTATAATTTACGTGACAAAACATTAACATGTGAATGAAAATATAGTACACATGCGTCGAAAACTGACGGAGATAAGAAAAAGAGTTAATCAAAATATATAAACATATAACTCAATAGTACATCTCTACTTTTACTTGGTAAATCCTTAAAAATATAAAAAAATGCATTATTATATACCCATACAAGCATTGTACGTGAAAATAAGGTTATAACATTTTTCAACTCGTACGGTTACAAAAATAATTGTTGAAGTATAACTTGGAGACTATATCCAAATCTTAAAGAGCCATGTATTTTATAGGGCATGAACGGTTTGAATAAGATAAAAAATTATTTATTTGAAAGCTAATCGTTATGGATGGAAATGTTGCGAATAATAAAATTAATTCTTGAACTTCAAATTTCTATCCATGTAAGTGATTTCTTTTGTTGTATTTACTTTGTTAAGCAAATGCTTATGTGCTTCACTTCAAAATATCACCAAAAATTTCAGGTGTGCCTATTAAACTCTTTGAAAAATATTTGTTAAATTCATGTATATCCCCGTTTTTACATATGTTAACATGATGTAGCACACGATGTCTACATGTTAAAAATCGTACATGACGAACCAAAAATAAAAGAATAGAGCAACAAAAATGTAAAATGAAGTAAAAGACCCTACTACCTACATGGTATAATCTACTTTGTACTTAATAGTTATCTGAACTTTGTTAGTTTGATATTATTATTACATAATGAGCCACATTTATATATATAACACACACACACACATATATATTAACAGATGCTCCATGGTGTCCATATTCCTGTACAAAATAATGTTCAATTTATACAGGTGTACATTATGGATACTTTGAATACCTATACATTGGGTTTGTATGACGTATGTATACACTTGGGTATACATGCCTAAGGTATCTACATACCTTACATATGTAGAATACGTATACACAAGTGTACGCATACCTGTCAGGTATGTATATATACGTATAAGTATATATATACTTTTTACGTATGTATACCCAACTATGTGCATACCTAGGGTAATATATACGTACTACATACCCAAGGTATATATACCCGAAGTATTCATAATGTCTACATACCTAAAAATGTACGGTATTTGATACCGGTGCCCATGCTCCTAGGTGCCCCATTTGGGCTATATATACTCCATCCGTCCCGAATTAGTTGTCATGGATTTATCAAAATATGGATTTATTTAGACGTATTTTAGTGTATTGATACATCCATATTGACAAATCCACGACAATTATTTTGGCATGGAGGGAGTGATAAAATTTTGTCTCTGATGATCTCTTAATAAAATGGATCGCAACATGCATATCTCATAACATTATATAAGTTAAATATTATTCACCTTGGTGGACCCTAATTGTCAATGAAACAAAACATATAGGTACCATTTAATATTAATGACTCAAAGTTCGCGCTTTAACTTACACACTTATGCACTATGGCATGTACCCATCTAAAATTTATATATGTATGTGCAATGACATGGAAGAAAAACATATATACGTAATAAAGTTAATGTGTTTTCCCAAATGTAAAAATATAGTTCATCTATTAAATATGTTTCCAATGCATCTCATATATAATTTTTACCAATATTTTTTGGTACCTTTTACTAATTTTTGCTATCTGCGTTTCAGAAAAGGCTGTCGTGATTTAACACAAACATAAAGGATGATGCCCTCGCAGTTGCGAGGGCCACCACGCTAGTTTGACCTAAAACAAAAAGTTTTTGCAGTAAGATTCACATTACCAGGTCTAGCTAGATTAACTCACTCTTTGGTCCGAGAGACCCATGAGTATTCTTGAGTGTAGATTTCAGTGGGTCACTTAGTGAGCTTGGATTTGGTGGACGTTGTCTGTCTTGATGTACTGACAGGGACATATATATTTGCATATGTTAGAATATGTGTACAATTAGGATTAGACTAGGACTCCTATAACCCATATAAGGACCGGATCACTGGTAGAAAAAAGGCCTTCGGTATGCCAGCATCAGTCCCCAAGCGTTGCGCACCGTGACCAATGAGTATTTAGTCCCGGGTAGGGAGGAGACCCGCGACAGAAGGTCAGACGTCGCGGGTTGGGAAGCGCGTTGCGACGCGTGGCGGGAATTAATTCCGGTTGACATGGCCGCCCGGGACTATTGGTCCTTTATTCCCCGTTCCCGTGGCCAACCGGGACCAATGGCCCTTTATTCCCCGTGCCCGTGGCCAACCGGGACTAAACATCAAGCGTCTCGCCTCCCCCGCGGCGGTTTTTATTTCGCGAGCGAGGCAGAGGGCGCCATTCCACTGCTTTGCTCTCTGTTCTTCCTCTCGCTCTCTGTTCTTCCTCTCTCTCGCTCTCTTTCGATCCAAGCACACGCACGCAAAATGGCTGAATGGACGCAATACAATGAGAAGACACCATGCGGCAAGGATTTGGACGTGCTCTTCACCAACAACTGCGCGAGGCTGCCTGAAGCTCTCGGTCATTTGGCCGATCTCTATTTTGATGCTCCCGAAGAACACCGGTTCTTTGGTCTCGATCTGGAGTACACGGCGAATCAGAAGGATGTTGCCCTCATCCAGATATCGTTCAAGCATTCGGTGTTGGTCTTCCAATGGTCAAGGTAAGCTATATATATATAGCACACGTGTACAATCTTGCATTCCATCTTCGAGTTTTTTTGTTGCATGTGAACAATACGTGTGTTGCAACATATCTAACACATATCCTATTTTTGTTGTTACAGTAGTTCGAGGCATTGCCCGGACCTTGTTGATTTTCTTGTCAACTCGGGGTTTGACTTTTGTAGCGTGGACATCACGCAAGACCGTGTGAAGTTTATGCGCATCGGTATTATGATACCGGAAGATCACTACGTTGATCTTCAGACTCTTATCCAGTTGACCGGGCCAAAGACCGGGATGGCTGTCATGGCAAGCACCTTCATCCACCAGGCCTATGAAAGGATGAAGACTGATTTCCCCCGGCAGAATCACAACTATTGGGAGGAGACCCCATTGCGCCCGACGAACCTCAAGTATGCGGCCGTAGATGCATATGTCGCGTACGAGTTGTTCCGCATCTACTCGGCGGGGCCATAGATGATGTATGCATGCGTTCGATATCTATGCATGTGCATGTAATGGGTATCTAATTAGTAGTATATATATGTAATGGATATCTTTTGTGATCGACTCTCTATATATAATATGTTAATTATGAAATGTGATCAACTCTATGTTTGTGTTATGTGTGATCGACTCTATTGTGTTATATGTGATCAACTCTATTTTTTCATTTTAAGATTTTAAAATGAATTAGTATTATTTTTCTTCATTTTTTGATATATTATTTGTATTTTTAAGATTTTAAAATGAATTAGTATTATTGTTCTTAATTTTTGATATATATTTTGTATTTTAAGATTTTAAAATGAATTAGTATTATTGTTCTTCATTTTTGATATATTATTTGTATTTTTAAGATTTTAAAATGAATTAGTTCTATTTTTCTCAATTTTTGGATATATTATTGGTATTTTTAGAAATAATACAAATTAAAAGTGAATGTTTATTTATTTATTCAAAATTATTAATTACATCTTTACTTTTGTTTATTAAAAGATTTATTTGAAATTCAAACAATAAAGAAATATGGCTTCGGCCAACATGTTAATAAGATTGATATGATACAACTATCATATACATGCTTGAGAAACACTTGGATTCGGGACGGGATGGAACTCGGAAGTTAAGCGTGCTAGTGCTAGAGCAGTGGGAGGATGGGTGACCGAGCGGGAAGTTTGACCATGAGTAACTAATTGGACTAGAGATAATCTTAGTTAGACACTAAGCAAATAATACAAATTGTGAGAATAAAAGGGAGTGAAAAAAAGGGAGTGAAAAAAGGTGAGAAAAATAATTAGAAACCAAATGAATTAAAAAAATTACGAAATAAATCTAGTCCCGGTTCATGTGGCCAACCGGGACTAAATGTCCTCCGACCCCAGGCTCCGCCACCCGCCCACGTGGACAGGCCTTTACTCCCGGTCCGTAAGAGATGGGACTATAGGGGGGGCCTTTAGTCGCGCGTAGCTAGTCCCGGTTGCCCGGACGGGATTAATGGGCCTGGCGAACCGGGACTGTAGGCCTGTTTTCTACCGGTGGATTAATACAAATAAAATACTAGGGATTCACAACTTTCCACACTGCACACACATAAGCCAGTACTAAATAGCAGCAACATCACATACAAGGCAAGCAGGCGATGTTCCATGTACACACTGCTATACTGAACATGCACTGGAGATGCTGCAGCCTTGGAGTCTCAGAAGATGTGATGGGTGTGTTTTGTTTGTTATGTACGTCCAACATGTTCAGACTCAGTTGGTCTGTCTGGCTGCCTGCTGCTGCTGACAATGTCAAGCCGGCCGGCCGGCATTCCGCGAGCAGCGCGGTCTAGCAATACATACACTATCATCATCTTATATTTATCTCTCTTTCACTGTTTCTCATGATGTGTGTGAAAGCCAGTTTGATCACCTAGTAGCTCAACATAAGAGAAAAATCTAGAGTGTGGCGCCGGTTGATCAAACAAGGCATGGGACTCAAGAACACTACTGCGAGTTTGGCTGAGCCTGGGCAGCACCGAAGCTCGGCTGGTGCGCGTGGAAATCTTGATCTTCTTCAGCTTCTTGTCGTGGGTTCTCCTTGAGCTCTTCGGCTCGTACCGACGGCGGTTCAGCTCCAAATATATTCGTCGATCTTTGGGTCAAGCTATAAAATGTTAATCTCGAAGCCAACGTTGATGACACCATCGTTTTGAACCTCTCCGCAAATGGTGAATATTCAGCGAAGACGGCCTACAAGGCGCAATTCTTTGGATCCACCTCCTCCGATATGAAGACCTTGGTTTGGAAAGCTTGGACGTCTCCCAAAAAAAAATTCTTCGCTTGGCTTGCTCTCCAAAAACGCCTTTGGACGGCGGACCGCTTAGCACGCCGTGGATGGCCAAATTGTGGTTTGTGCCCATTTTGCAAGAGGGCTCCCGAAACGGCCTCTCATCTCCTTGTCCGTTGTCGCTTCACCACTAGGATTTGCGGCCTTTTGAAAGATTGGCTTGGTCTCCAACACCTAGATCCTACATCTTGGGCACATCTCTCACTCACTGAATGGTGGCGCCTCACGTCCGGTGACGGTATGGTGAACCGCAAAGGAATGACATTTCTCGTCTGTCTCACATCTTGGGAAAATTGGAATGAGCGAAATGCTCGAGTATTCCGTAACAAGCATGCCTCGTCTATCAACATTATTGCCAATGTCAAACACAAGGCAAAGCTATGGGTCATTGCGGGGGCAAAGCGCTTTGGGGAAATAATGCCCGGAGAGTAATCCGGTTGTAATAAGTTTCCTTTGTTGTTGTTGGACTTGTCACTATAACCCTCTCTTAATAAATGAAATGGGGCAATTCTTTTGCTCTTCGTTTCAAAAAAAATAAAAAAATAGATATATATACACACACAAGGTAATGCTAGTTGTGTAGATCAATCCATGTCCTTTATAAGAAATACACATGTGGGTATTCATAGCACATTGTGCATCTGCTCCAGTGTATCTCATGAAGACATATATCATCAGGTCGAAGGAAACTCAAACATCAAAAGTAGGAAGCTTGGTCCATCAAAAGTAGAAAACGAATCCTTAGGCTGCTCCCAATACACTGTCTCCTAGTACGTTATCCTAGGAGATAGTAGGTTCTTAGAGACAACAACCCAAATGCATCTTTTCGTAAGTGTTGTATTTGAGATATTCTTTTACTCCCTCCGATCCATATTAATAGGTGCTGAAGTGGATGTATCTAGTCTAGCAATGAAACATGTCTAAATACATCCACTTCAGCACCTATTAATATGGATCGGAGGGAGTATTTAATAGGTCTAGGTATTATGTTTTAACTTCACCTTTTTTCCTATGTGTGGCTTGCATTTTCCAGATTCAATTTTTTTGCACTAACAATATGAATACATAAATTAGAAATATAATGGTGTTTATGCGGTTTGAAACAATATATGAAAGACAAGAATGCATTTGTATTTGAAGTTTAAAAACAAAAATGTGCAGCTTAAGTTTCAAATGCTATGACCCTGAAAACCATGGGCCTACAACACCTATTTAGAACTTGCATCAGGGAATAGAACACTTTGTCCATTTGTTGTATTTCAGTGGAAATGAACTTCTGAAATTATAGCGTACGTAGCACCACCAGGTAAAATCAGCTAGCAGTAACTAGTGGGTTCACCAGATGCTGGGTTACACTTCGTGGATGGATTTGCGTAAAATGATCGTGCTTATTTCGGCAGTAATATTTGCATTACCTCATCTAGCTAGATTGACATTCACCCAGTGCTTGGTCCGAGGGACGGATGTGTATTCCTGAGTGTAAATTTCAGTTTGTCAGTATATGAGCTTGGATTTGGTGGACGTTGTCTTTCTTGATGTACTGACAGGGACATATAATCTGACACACGCCAGTATTAAATAGTGTTAGACACTTAGACTGAAGACCAGTTCAGGCTCTATCCCCACGCACCGCATGCCCCACGTCCATCAGTGTTGATCGTGTTGCTAGTGCGTGTGATCGTGGCGTGCGTGTGTTCTCTCCCTCTCACTCAGTAGAGCATGAACTTTTATTCAGTCAATTGTATTCAATTGGCGTGGCGTGCGTGTGATCGTGGCGTGGCTTCGTCGAGCTCGTCGGGTGGAGGCCATGGCGTCGGCCGTCTCCTGAAGAAGGCGCCGGTGCTGCTCGGGTGGAAGGGCCCCGTTCCTCGGCCGCGGGTGACTCCCCTACCGTGCCTGGGGGACTTCTTCCCGGCGTCGTCTGCGTCCGCGCCGGCCGGCGAGGGTGTGGCGGCTGACAGATGCGATCACGGCGCGGTCTGCGGAAGTTCGATCCGCGCTGCGCGGAGACAGATGCGATCACGGCGCGGTCTACGGAAGTTCGAATCGGCCTCGACGTTGGGGCCAGGCAGCAGGGGGTGGGGCCACGAGACAGGCCCTGGGATTATATCCAGGAGGCCTTCGAGCGGATGTGGGCCAAGTCTGACGTCTCCATCGCACGTAATCGGCCGCCGCCTCCTCCATCTTCGACGAGAATTGCATCGACCTTCGCAGCTTCCCGCGTCTCCTTGCCACGGCCGCCCGCGTCTCCTTGCCGCGGCCTCGAGCGGCTCAGCTACATCAACGCTCTCATGTCCCCGTCGGCCATGGCCGCGCTTCCGCAACCGGGCGGGCAGGTCGGGCAGCGACAACCGGGGCCGGCGCCGGGGGGGGAGAGGGCGAGGTGCAGGCCGTGGAGGTGCGCTGGCCGTAGGGAGACCAATGGCGGGGCCTCCTGCCTTCGCGCCATTACAGCCGGGCGCTAGGGCTGGCCCGATGGGGTAGGCACAGGCGGCGCCGGGTCCAGTGCAACAGATGGTACAGTCGGTACCAGTTGCCCCCGCTCCCGCTCCTGCTATCGCACCGGCGGCGATCCCTGCGGCGGTGGCGGTGGCTGCTGGACAAGGGTTTGCAGTTGGCTCTGTGGCAGCTAGGGGTGCGACGAAGCGGAAGACTAAAAAGAAGAAGGTGGCGCCGGTGGTGGCGGATGTGGGGACTTCGCAGACAGCAGCAGTAGCATTCCCGACCACTCCAGTTGAACAGCAGGTGACACTCACCGCTGGACCTGCCGGGGTTGATGTTGCTGCCGCTCAGGTGAAGAAGACGAGGTGTTGGAAGTGCGAGGTCGACACTCATGCAACGAGAGATTGCCCGGTCGACCACTATTGCTACGTGTGTGATACCAATAAACATCCTATGAAGAAGTGTCCTACTCTCAGGCTTCCGAAGCCGGCAGTTTTTATTGGTGGCATTGGCAGCAAGCACACGATGTTCTCTCAGTTCCCTGATCATCTGTTCCAGGAGGTGGATGCGTCCTTGGGACCTGTTGCGCTGGTCACAGTGGGCACTGTCGCTAGGGGAAAACAGGTTGAGACGACGGTGGCTCGCATGAGTTCTTCTCCGCGGTGGAAGTGGGAAGCGCTGCCTAGTGGTGAAAACTGTTTCAAGGTGGCGTTTCCGTCGTTGTCAGAGTTGGAGAGGTATGACGGGATGGAGTTTGGGATACCATCTCTGTCTACGAGGTTGCTGTTCAGTAAGTGGATGCCCGAGGACATTGAGCCGAAACTGGAGTTCGAGCAGAAGTGGGTGCATGTGGAGGGGGTTCCAAATCCGTTGAGACACTTCCTAGGTCTTTGGGCGGTTGGTTCTCTCATCGGCATCACTCTAGATGTGGACCTTTTGGCACTACGTCACAGGGGTATTGTCCGTTTGAGAATGGCGCTGTCAGATGACGAGGTGTTCAATAAGGTGGATGAGGTGGGGCCATATACAAACACTGATGGGGTGCTGCGTTTGAAAGGCTATGGTTTCACTTTCCGCCCAGAGCCTGAGGATTTCGAGCCGGAGCCAGATTTTGTGCCGTACATGTGGGATCTGAAGGTGCCTTCGGAGTCCTCCTCTCGAGGGGTTCGAGATGCTGATGTGCATAACTCTGCCGCTGCTCCGGATGGTGACACCGGGGGGCGTCAAACATGGCTATTGATCCGTCCCCTGCTGCAGATGGTGCTGATGCTGTCCGTACACAGGCGTTGGAGCTGCTGAAGAATTATGCGCTAACCCCAATTAATCTGTCCCCTACCACTCCTAGGGGAAAAGAGATTCTGGGGTCTTTGCAGTCTTCAGGTGCTTTCATTGCCTCGCTGTCTGAGGTGATGGTGTCGTTGAGTCCGGCGTCTGCTACCGGGCTTCAGGGTGCAGGTGGCACTCAGTCTGCCGCCCCGGCGTCACCTATCGGCGCGCTACCTATCAGCGGTGACGTGCAGGTGGAGGGGGGCACGCCGGGTGGGCTGCTGTCCGTCGGGATGGGCGAGGAGCGCCTATCCGTCGCACAGGAGACAGCTAGCGGCGACGTGCAGGCGGCGCGCACGCCAGGTGGGCTGCGTTCCACCGGGCTGGGCGAGGCGCCACTATCCACCGCCCAGGCGTCAGATGGCGATGGTGGCCGGGCAGTCGTTGTTGGGCCGCGGGAGACCACCTGCTGCGCAGCGCCGGCGGCGTATGGGCTGCGCGGTGGGTTGCTGCCCGCTGCACATGGCGATGTTGGGCCGGGGGCGTCCACTGCGTCTCCTGGCCGAGCGATGGCGGCGGGTGGGCCCCCACCCACGGCTACTATGGCGACGACTCCGACACGGGAGGCCGTAGCTGTTGCGGCGCGGACAGTGCGGACCGAGCGGAGCGTGTTGGCGTCGTTGATTCCATCCTTCCAGTCTAGGAGTGGTATGGATGATACGGTACCTGGAACGGTATCAGAGGACATGGTGGACGAGGGGGCATCTTCTTCGCCATTGCCTCCCTCCGCCGTGGCGCCCTTCACCGAGGCAAATGGGCAGCCTAGAGAGGGGCCGAGACGTAGCGCTCGTCATGCCGTCGCGGCGGACGGGTCTTCCTCAACTGATGAGGATGCGTTGACCAAGGCCATGCGGCGGAAAGCGGCAATGTTCTCCTCTCCATCAAAGGGTACGAGCTCTAATCTTAAATCATTTCTTTCTTTTTTGAATACCAAGTTATCCTCTAGTGTGGGTGTTGTTGGTGTTTCTTTGGGAAAGAATGATAAGGAGATCACGTTGTCCACCAACGCGTTGAAGCACATGGAATTTGATCGTTTGACGTTAATTTCGAGTGCTTCTCCAAAGGTGGACATCCCACACATGGATGATGATTCAGCGTATGCCTCTTCGGATGGACAACTTTTATCACATCTTGTGGGGGAAGTGACTGAGGTGGAGATCGATGATGAGGACGGGCTAGGATCTTTATTTGATCTGTATGCATCCGGCCGGAAATCCAAAACTGCCAAACAAAAAAGAAAGTACTCACCACGAAATTCTGAGAGACCGCCTAAAAACCCAATAGTTTCCCGATGATTGGCTTATTCACTAATAGCAGAGGTCTTGGAGACTTGGCTAAACATTTGAATATTGCACAATATGTCAGGGATCACAAATTGGAGTTTGTGGCTATTTCCGAATCAGGGAGGAGAGATTTTCCAGTGAGCGTTTTGAACCGCCTTTCAGGGCGTATCGACTTCACTTGGCACTCTATTCCTCCACGTGGTAGGTCGGATGGCATTTTACTAGGCGTTAAAACTGACTCCTTTGATGTGTTAGCAAGGTCGGATGGTGATTTTCATATTAAATTACACCTCCGTAACCGTGCTGACAATTTCGTATGGAGCTTGGTTGCTGTGTATGGTGCTGCCCAGGAAGAGTTTAAGGAGGCTTTTCTACGTGAGCTGGTTAACTTGGCGAATAATAATCCACATCCAATTTTAATTGATGGTGATTTTAATTTGCTAAGATTTCCACATGAGAAAAGCCGGGGACGGTTTGACGGTCATTGGCCTTTCTTGTTCAACGTTGTCATTGATAGCCTGGATTCGAGAGAGGTTTATATGACCGGACGACAGTTCACCTGGGCAAATAGTCTACCGGAGCCTACATACGAAAAGCTAGATCGCGTATTAATGAGTACCGATTGGGAAGATAAGTTCCCTTTGGTAACGGTACGTGCTCTAGAACGTATTGAGTCTCTATCGGACCATGCCCCCCTTCTTCTCTCAACTGGAGCATCAAGACCACAAGGCCAGACACAGTTCAAATTTGAACTAGGTTGGTTTTTGCGTGATGGTTTTGATGAACTAGTTAAGAAAATCTGGTGCAAACCGGTCTTAGGGGATAACCCAATACGGAGATGGAACAATAAAATGCGCAATTTGCGTAAATATCTCCGTGGTTGGGCGAGACACACGACCGGGATGCTAAAGAAAGAGAAAGAGCGTCTTTGTTCCATTATCGATGAGTTAGACCGACTCGCAGAAACCAGGTTGCTATCTTCGCAAGAGGTTGAACTTAAAAGTCAATCCAATGCGAAAGTAGCACAAATGTTGCGAGAAGAGGAACTCAAATGGTATCAGAGATCGAAAGCTCAATTCATTCTCGAGGGAGAGATTCGAATACCCGTTATTTTCATAATGTTGCCAATGGCAGACATAGGAAAAAACGGATTCACTGTCTCCATCAGGATGAAGGTCTCGTTGAGGGACAAGAGTATCTCAAGGCCTATATCACAAAGTTCTATAAAGATCTGTTTGGGGCTCCTGAAATAGGTAATATTACCATGGATGAGAGCCGCACAGATGATATTCCCCAAGTTTCTATGGAAGAAAACGCTTTCCTTAATGCTCCCTTCTCTGAAGAGGAGATAAAGAAGGCGATATTCCAAATGGAACATAATAAGGCACCTGGCCCAGATGGTTGTCCGGCGGAGTTCTATCAGCATTTTTGGGAGATCATTAAATATGATCTCATCGAGATGTTTGGTTGCTTACAGAGTGGACATCTGGAGCTGTATCGCCTTAATTTTGGGGAAATCGTTTTGTTACCTAAGGTTTTGAATGCAGAAAGGATACAACAGTACCGACCAATCTGCCTTCTTAACGTTAGTTTCAAAATCTTTACAAAGGTTGCAACTATTAGGCTGAATTCAGTGTCAGACCATGTGGTAAAACCTACACAGACTGCTTTTATGCAGGGTAGGAATATCCTAGATGGGGTCGTGACTTTACACGAAACCGTACATGAGCTGCACACGAAAAAGCTTAATGGGGTAATTCTTAAAATAGACTTTGAAAAGGCCTATGATAAAGTGAATTGGGAGTTTCTACACTAGACTCTGAGAATGAAAGGATTTTCAGAGGAGTGGTGCTCCCTAGTTTGCAGTTTTGTAGTTGGAGGTAGTGTGGCAATCAAAGTCAATGATGATGTTGGCCGATACTTCCAAACTAAGAAAGGCTTGAGACAAGGTGATCCGCTATCGCCTGTATTGTTTAATATTGTGGCTGATATGTTAGCGATCATGATTGATCGAGCCAAGGAAAGTGGCCTAATTGAAGGAGTAATTCCACATCTAGTCGATGGGGGATTGTCTATCCTTCAATATGCAGATGACAGAATCCTATTTATGGAACACGATTTGGAGAAAGCAGCGAATCTGAAATTAATTCTTTCGGCGTTCGAGCAACTATCCGGATTAAAAATCAATTTTCATAAAAGTGAATTGTTTTGCTTTGGCGAGGCCCAAGATGCAGTTGCACAGTATACCGAGCTATTCGGTTGCGAGCAAGGCCAGTTTCCTATTAAGTATTTGGGAATACCAATACATTATAGGAGATTGACTAATGCAGAATGGAGCCAAGTCGAAGAGCGTCTGCAGAAAAGGCTTGCTAGCTGGAAAGGCAAATTGTTGTCACTTGGTGGACGACTGGTACTCATTAATTCAGTCCTAACTAATATGGTACTGTATATGATATCATTCTTCCAGTTACCTAAAGGAGTCTTAAAAAAATTGGATTATTTCCGATCTAGATTCTTTTGGCAGGGTGACAACGAGAAAAAGAAATATCGATTGGCCAGATGGGATGTAGTTTGTCGTCCACGAGACCGGGGGGGGCTAGGAATTCATGACCTGCAAGTCAAGAATTCAGCACTACTTGGTAAATGGATTTTTAAACTACTAACCGAAGATGGCGTATGGCAGACTCTCCTGAAACGTAAATACATAGGTTCGAAAGAAGTATCACAGGTTATGTGGAAACCAGGTGATTCACACTTTTGGGCTGGACTTATGGCGAACAAAAATAAGTTTTTTCGCTATGGGGTATTTAAGATTAAGGATGGATCGCAGATACGGTTCTGGGAGGACAAGTGGCTAGGTAATACCACACTCCGAGAACAGTATCCGGGCTTGTACACGATAGCGCGACATAAGGATGCTACACTGGCTACGGTCATGCAAACATCACCTCCTAATGTTACGTTCAGACGAGATTTAATCGGGCCTCGACTTATGTCTTGGCAAAACCTGGTGGATAGATTAACTATGGTTAATCTTTTCGTTGGAAGATCACTAAGAATGGACTGTTCTCAGTGAACTCCATGTATAGGGCTCTGATCCAATCGGACATGCCAGTCGATATTTTCAAAAATGTATGGCGTATGAAAGTACCGCTGAAGATTAAGATCTTCGCGTGGTACCTTCGTAAAGGGGTCATACTTACAAAGGATAATCTTGTCAAACGTAATTGGCAGGGGAGCTCTAAGTGTGTTTCTTGTTCTCACAATGAGACAATTAAACACTTATTCTTTGATTGCACATTTGCGCGTTCTATATGGTCCGCTATCCAAATGGCTTCGAATCTTTATCAACCTACCTCAGTTGCGAACATTTTTGGCAACTGGTTAAATGGGGTTGATAAACGTTTTAAGACTATTATTAGGGTAGGAGCGCTTGCCGTTATTTGGTCGCTCTGGCTATGTAGAAATGACAAGATTTTCAATGATAAAAAAATTTCTCGTATGCAGGTTCTATTCAGGAGCACAGGTATTCTCCGTTCATGGTCCACATTACAGCGAGGGGAGTTACGAGGCCTTTTTATGGAGGCATGTGCACGTTTGGAGCAGGTGGCGAGGGATATTTTTATCCCACATGGATGGCCGTTTGATCTACGGATAGCGGCTCCATAGCATAGACAGTCTACAGCAGATGTTTTGTAGTATTGTCGCCATGATTATTTTCAATTCTGGATTTCGGCTGTGTGCATTTCACGATGCAGAGGCCGGGTGTAATACTTTAATATTTGAGTAATAAAGCCCTTTATCAAAAAAAAAAACCTATATTCAGTTAGCACTCTCACAAATAGCAGCAACATCTTCCATGTACACCCTGCTGTACTGAACCTGCACAGCAGATGCCGCAGCCTTGGAGTCTCAGAAGCTGTGATGGGTGTGTTTTGTTTCTTATATATGTACGTCCAACATGTTCAGACTCGGTCTGGTCTGCCTGCTGCCGGCCGGCATTCCGCGAGCGGTATAGCACGACATATAATATCATCATCCTATATTTATCTCTCTCGCTCATTGTTTCTCATGATGGTGTGGAAGCCAGTTTGATGATAACGTATACGTAGTAGCTTGGACAGAGCTCAACATAAGAGAAAAATCTAGAGTGTGGCGCCGGCTGATCAAACAAGGCATGGGGCTCAAGAACACTACCGCCACTTGGGCTGAGAGCCTGGGCAGCACCGAAGCTCGGCTGGTGCGCGTGGAAATCTTGATCTTCTTCAGCTTCTTGTCATGGGTTCTCCTTGAGCTCTTCGGCTCGTACCGACGACGGTTCAGCCACGGGTTCTTCCGCCTTCTGGTGTGGACAGTGTACACCATGTCCACTGTGCTGGCGCCCTACACCATCGGTCTGCTGCAGGCTGGCCCATTCCGCGACCAGACATTCGTCTTATGGGGAGCTATGCTCCTCCTGATCCAGGTAAACTCCCACTCCCTGTCCGTCTACAGCATCGAGGACATTGAGCAGAGGAAAAGAATGCTTGTGCAGCAAGTCCTGCAGATCTTCCTCGTGCTATGGCTGATCGTCAATGGTAGCGGTGGCAACAAGTATTACAGCGCCACCATATGGATGTTCTGGGCTTACAGCATCCTTCTGACAGGAAGAATGTTTAGGACATTAAGTAAGGCAAGCAAAAAGGGAAGCTTGGTAGAGCATTCCAGAGCGATTGCTGATTACATGATGGTTGAGCACCAGCTCGGCCAGCAGACCGTTAATCCGACCACCATGGAGGGGTACAGCTACATATTTCACGGGGAGGAGGAACTGGCTTCCATGCTTCCGAGCGCACCTGAGTACAGAATTGGATTAAAAGAGGTGACCGACACAAAACTCATCACCATTGATTATGTTTGGCGATGGGTCGGCTCTAAATTCCACAGACACGAGGATACCCGGGAGATTATCAAGCGAAGTACACTCGCTTTCACATTATTCAAACTATTGAAACGGAGATTTTGTGGCTGTCGGCTCAGCGAAGCTGGCCTTGACAAGACACTGCATCTCGTTCTTCATGGGCTCCTCTCCGATAAAGAAAAATATGTTGGTGGTTTTCGAGTTATCGAGTTGGAGCTGTCATTCCTGTATGATTTCTTCTATACAAGGATGGAGTCGGGCCCTTATTTTTTGGAATTGTCGGGAACTATTACAGTAATTGCTATGCTTTTGAACATCATGTCTGGAGCATTTAGCAAGCACTACCATCGTAGTAGTTTGGAACAGAGAGTCAATGGAACCGATGTTATTCGTTGGATTACTGTTGTGCTGCTTGCCAGTTTAATGTGTGTATGCCTTGTGGGGAGATATATTATTCCCCATAGGGTGGATGCAGTTGTCAGTGTCCGCTTAGACATTCAGGAGGAAATAACAAGTCGACGAACAATTATAGTAACTAAACCTGAAAGGTACAAAGAAGATGCTACCTGGGAAAGAAAGCTCGGGCAGTACTCTTTGTTGCACAACTTCCACTACCACCCGTGGAATGCACTGCATTTTCTATCACTAGGGTTGGTCGAGGCTACAAGAAAAGGGCAGAAGGCTGGGAAAAAGATAAAATTGGCAGATGAAGTCATCATACGCGTCCTCTCCCTGTTCAATGAGAACAACGGTAAGCTAGAAAATGGAGAATCCGCACTTGCTAGAAATCAGCTGGGAAGGCAATTCTCATGGGCCTGCTCCCTACCAACACATACCCACATGATCCTTGTATGGCATATCGCTACAACCATCTCCTGGAACGAGGTGCCACCGGAGGTCCCCTCCCTCAATGTCGACCGTTTGGTTGCCCAGACCCTGTCGGATTACTGTGCCTTTCTGGTAGCTTTTATTCCGGACATGCTGCCTGGTCATGGCTACGACACACGACGCATCTTTGACGCTGTGGTCATGGAGGCTCGACAGCGCCTTGAAGGAAGCGAAACTATGAGCAGTAGATGTGAGATGCTGGTGACAGGCTTGCAGGGTGTCGAAGGCACAATTTTGGATATGGGAGCCAAGCTTGCAAGAGAACTCAGCGACATAGTTCCTGACGAGGCACAGCGTTGGAAGGTGCTGGCTGACTTTTGGGCGGAGTTCATACTCTTCCTTGCGCCATCGGACAATACCGACATCCATGTGGAGATGCTCGCTGCTGGCGGGGAGTTCATGACCCATCTCTGGGCGCTGCTCACTCATGCCGGTATTCTAGAGCGGCCCTCTTCCTCCTCAGCTGTGACGGTTTAATGGCAACAATACACAATATTTCGTCATTTCAGTAATTGATTCAGTGTGTATGTATGTTTGTCCGTCCTGATTAAACTATGCAACTTTGGATACATCATGGGGCATGCAAGTCGTTTGGGCTAATAGGTGGAGGTTGGTTGATTGAAGATTGACCACAATTTACTATGTAATAGAGCTGGAGAATATTTTCTGCATTTGGGTCAGTAATAAGGTTGTATGGAAGGTGGATTCAAACTGTTTCTCTCTTTTAGTCACCATTGGTCTGTTTGATTCACAATGCTTGAGATGCTTATTTCTATCACCCTTTAAAAATATTAAATAGAATTTCATCTCACCGTTTGGGTGGCAGACGGAGGCGCTTCCATTGGTGGAGGATACCGGGGTGGAGTGCATGACTGGCTGGTGGTGTAACTTGCTCTTCACTCTAGGTTGTTGTTGATTTAGTCGGTCTGTAATTGTCACTAGTAGAAACAAGGCCAACAAATTTAGCTATAGTACCTATTCAATTACGAACCGGTAGAAATGGGTGTTTTATACCGGTTCGAATGGGGAGGGCGCTGGGCCAGGCTAATACCGGTTTGCCACACACCTTTGGTACCGGTTGGTGGCTAAAACCGGTATCAAAAGGGTGTGGCCACCATCCGCCTGGTGCGAGCACATTTGGTACCGGTTGTATCCACCAACCGGTACCAACGGTGTCTGGCAAAGGGGCGCGTCCCAACCGTTCGCCTGGCTGAGAACCTTTGGTACCGGTTGGTGGCTACAAACGGTACCAAAGAGTCGAACCGTTTTGCCTCCCGCGCCTATGAGTTCGCGAATTGCTACAGTGCACAGCGACATTTCTCTGTTTCTCCGTTTCCTCCCTCCCCTCCTCTGATCTCTTCTTCCCATAATCCATCATGGATCAACCAATCACTCTCACGTCGCATGTCCGTGTACATGGCACGAACGTGCTTACCGTCATCTACACCAACGATAGCGCCAAGATGCCGGGCTATCTTTCCACATTCAAAGGATGGGTTGAAAGCGCGTCGGGCCAAGATAAATTCATCGGGCTTGATCTTGGGTACACGCGCAATGGGAAGAATGTTGCGGTCATCCAATTTTGCTTTAAGAAGAATGTCTTGGTCTTCCAATGGGAAGGTACGTTTTGGGGTTTGATCCATTCATAGGTTGATGAAAATTGCATAGGATAGCAATCCGATCCCCATTTGAATCATATTTGAATCATATATGCGCATGATATATAGAAAATTGTATAGGTTTATTATGATGAAAATTGCATAGGATCGCAACATGTCCGATCCTCATTGAAATCAGATATCCGTGACATAGAATCATCATATATCCGATCTCCATTTGAATCATATATCCGCATGATATATAGAAATTTGCATAGTTTTATTATGATCAAAATTGCATAGCTTTATTATGATAAAAATTGCATTGGTTTATTATGATGAAAATTTCATAGGTTTATTATGATATATAGTTCATGCATGTGGTGGCTTGTTGCATATTGGAAAATCTGTGTTGCAATATGCAAGTTGTTGCAGTAGTAATTAACAAGAAGTAACAAGAAGTAGGTTAATGTTATGGTTCTTAACTAACAATTTGTTCCATGCTAACTTGTTGTTGCAGTAGTAATAAGAAGTAGGTTATTGTTATGATTCTTAATTAACAATTTGTTCCATGCTAACTTGTTGTTGCAGTAGTAACAAGAAGTGTCCAGCCCTCATGAACTTCCTTTGCCGCGGCGGCATTCGTTTTGTTAGCGTTGATCCAAATAACGACAAGATCAAGATGAGGAAAAGCTTCAGTATTGAGATACCGGCTGCCTGCCACATTAATATCTAGGAGATATTCAGGCCTCGGCATGATAGGACTTCAATGGTTCATATGGCAGTGGATTTGATCGATGAATGGTACGGTGATATGAAGACCAAGATCGAGAACCACGATGAGTGGAAGACGACTCCACTTCACGGCAAGAACATTGATTATGCCGCCATAGATGCTTACGTTTCATACGAGGTGTACCGCATTATTCGAGTCGTCAACCTTGGGCAGCGTCACCTCGCACCGGCAGCACCAGCAGTTGATGATGATGACGATTCAGACGACTCCTATGATGTGTAGTAGTGTTTGGGGGTCGATCATGTGATCTCTATTATGCATAGTAATTTTATAGGTATCTCTCTATGATGTAGTAGTACGAGTCTCCTGTGATCTAGAGATCGAGTACTTTTATATGTATCTATATTTACATGTTCATGTTTAAGTATGATGTGAGCAAGATTTTATTGTGATCTCTATATATTTCTCTCATGTTTGCATAGGTGAACAATCCTATATGATGAGAAAATAGTACTAGCACTAGATATGTAAGCAATTTGAGAAATAACCGAACACAATGGCGCGGAGATTTATCCCGAAGTTTACTTTCCAATGGAAGCTAATCTCTGTTGGAACAGTGTCGCACCCGGACTTCTAGAGGATACTCGCAGTTCCGTTGAACAGCAGATGATTGGATTACGGGGCTTACCTGCACCCGCATATCTTACGAGTAGGCCAACACACGTATGTGTGACAACCAATCCATACTGTTCATCGTCTACGCAAACCATACCATAGAAATCCAGATACTTCCATTGACGTACTTCAACAACATACACACATGGTACGTCAACGGCATCTGAACAAGTGATATCACAACAGATCTCTACGACACAAAAGATTGAAATAAGTTGCAAATAGCTCTCACTAGAGCAGAGATAGCAAATACATTCATCCAGAGGACACATGTCCCAACATAACATCATTACATCACAGCGGAAGCATCCAAAGTGTCTGAGTACAGACAAGACCCAAATAGGCCTAAGAGGCCGGAAACGAAAAGACGGAGCCCATCCACGAAGTCTCGGATCCTGCCCGGGTCCGCTATCTACTCGTCCGCAGCCTCGTCAAACTCCACATAGTAGCCACCATGGGGATCCTCGGAAACGTAGTCTGCGGAAACCACAGCCCCAAAGGGGTCAGTACATAAACGTACTGGCAAGCAAGACTCACAATTCACCAAAGTGTAACCCGTCAATACCAAGCACAGATGCTTTGGGTTCAACGGAAGAAAGGGGATATAAAAGATGCTGCAACTGGCTGCTCTAACCAACTACAGAGGTACTACCACTTCCGGCTAAACAGACAGAAGATAAGATAGCGTATCGTAACCAACTATAACTAACCACCAAACAAACCCATCCTGGACCTCGCCCCTTATCCAAAGAAGCAATCCGAGGATAACTCACACAGTTGGATTAATGATGGTTGAAGTTATTGTGTCAATAATACTATTACTAGTCAAGTTATCATTAGTTAGGTATAAGTTGTTCTGAGTACTTGTTAGCCAGTACTTTCACCAAGTAATCCATAACCGCGGAAAACATGGCTTCTCGAGAAGATTTATCCCTGCAGGGGTGCACCAATTTGGCCGTACACGTAAGAATAACCCGCCAGATGGAATGGCCTTTCCACCAAGCGGGGCACTCAACACAACTCAACTCTTCTTCGCATCAAGCCCAAAGAACCTCGTGCAATTGAGCGCACGGCTAATCAAGCCCCACGAAGAGAAGGGGACCCTTATAGCACTCTAAGAACGTGTCTCCCTAAATGCCGACTACAAAAGTTCCACCCTGGCGCCAAGGGTTCGCACCTGCATATGCATGCGGAAAATAGAAAACCCGAACTAAATGAGGCGATTTGGACGAGATGCGAATCGAATTAAATTGAGGGGGGCGCCCATACACGCTTCCCACATGCGGTTAGTGCGCTCATCATGGATCAGTAGACAAGACCCTTTTCCTAATTAGGGTCGACACTAGCAGGCCTCAAAACCACGCCGGGCCTCCTGTCGGTGCCTTATCAGCAAATTATTATTACCTCAAAATTAACAGGTTGTTGCTTAACATCGAGCCCCAGAACATAATGAAATAGGAATAGAAAGTAACGGGTAACAGACTCGAGCAAAACAACCCTAAGCATGCTAGTACGACACGGGCAACAAGCAAAAGGTTATAGGTGTGGAGGTGAGGCTATATCAGGGTTAAAGGGTAACATGTGATAGGATCGAACAGAAGCAACGATTCATAGGGCTAGCAGAAATAGACAACGGAAAGTATCGGTATCCAATGTTGAAAGGAACACAATGGTTCATGTGAGTGAATACTTGCCTGCAAACTCAGCAGCCTGGTACTGAGCTAGATCCTCAGAAGGGGTGTCGCAAGTATCGTCGGTCTCAACGTCGTCGTCCATTCGAGAAGAAGCAAACAAACAACGCAGAGAGACAAACAATCAATAACATGGCATAGTGCACAATCATGGGATGATGCATGACCATTTAATTGATGCATCAAAATAAACTAGTGGACATGGTAATATAACATGATTAAATGGACCCACATGCAATTTGGATTGCATATGGAAAGCCCATGAATTTATGGTTGAATTAATTGTTTTACAACTAACCAACAGGTGAAAGTGGATTAGCATGATGCATGGATGAGGAAAACAGAAAGAAAACAACAATGGAAACAATTTGAAATAAGGTTTACCAAGTTTGGGATTTTATTTATTAAGTTATGAAAATTTGCTTCTTAAAGGTGGTACACAAGCATTTGTTGTTTTCACCAATTTAAGTTGTTCAAAGTAGATAACAAAGTTCATATTTAGAAAGTACACCAAATTTTAGGTGGATTACATGTTTCACTTGCTGAAAAAGGATTCAAAATAATTTACTTATGAATTAAACAAGTATAACAGGATTTAAAAGGATTTAATTCAAGGATGAACTTATTTGAATTTTTATTTGTGCAAAACATTAAATGAAGTTCATATTTGAAAATTTTATACTTTTATGGTTTGAAAACATATTTTATATGTTCAAAAGAAAATAATTTGACCAAGTTATGAAAATAGCAATTTTAAATGATTTAAATAAGGTTTAAATTATTTAACCAATTTTAATTACTCAAAACATGAAACAAATTTTATATTTTAAAAGGTGGTTTAATTTTGCATGGAAAACATATTTTATTTGTTGAAAATGGATTTAAAATGAGCAAGTTATTAATTTGGCAATTTTAAATGCATTAATCATGAAACAGTTGTTTTCAGCAATTTAAATTATTCAAAACAGCAAACAAAGTTGATATTTGGAAAGTACATGAAAAATTGAATGGAAAACATATTTAGTTTGTTGAATTTGGAATTTTTATGCCCAAGTTATGAATTTTGCAAAATTAGTTGAATTAAACAAGGATTCAAATATTGCACCAATTTAAAATATTCAAAACAGTAAACAAATTTTATATTTGGGTAGAGAATTCAATTTGCTACAAGATACATACTAAAAATGTTGGATTTGGAGTTAAAATGATTTATTTATGCAATTTACAAGATTTGGTATTATTCTGCCATTTTATTAACAGCTAGGGACTTAGAAAGAAATAACAGGGACCTAGATAAAAGCTGACAGGGACTTGGAAAGAACTGGCAATGACCTGGGTGCAATAACAGATTTGTGCAGGGCCTGGGAAAATAGAGAAAAATAGGGGTTTTAATCCGCGGGGGTGGGATTCGAACCCACCCCCTCACGCTTGCGCGCAGAGAGCAGTACCAGTGGGGTGCTGTTCTGTTTCTTGACAGGTACGGGAGGCGTGGAGGTTAAGGTGTTGCTCGCTGTGGTTTTTAACTGAACCTGAAAATTCAGTTCTGCCTGAACTCGGCAGAGAGGAGG